>JADRCD010169790.1:0-20802 GCA_019843815.1 Montemys delectorum | reverse complement strand
CAGAGGCAAGAAGAGTACAGCAAATTCAATGCCAGCCGTGATGAGAAAGGGCTAGGAAAAGAGATCTTATGGGCCTTTGTGGTGTAGGCAAGGTGTTGGAGTTTGTAAATGAATGAGAGGCTGTTGGAGGGGTTTAAGCAGAGGACCATTATCGATCTTACATAATATACACCTGCTCAAGTATAGCCCGTGTAGATGGTGTTTGCAGATCTCATTAAAGATGAAATGACCCAGATTCTGTACAGCAGATTCTCTGGAGTTCATGGGAGCTTCTGCCTGCTAAGTGGCATATCCTGCCTTCTTACCAAGCTTCACTAATAGACTGGAATAGCCTTGGAAAACGGGCACATGGAATCACCTCTTTGTCTCTCTCTGTGCCTGTGTCTGTGTCTCTGCTCTCTCCTCCCTCTCTTCCTCTCTCTGTATGTGTGAATCTGGGGTACCTAACATAGCGAACTTCAAAATAACTCCGTAAGTACGTAGACAAGTCACGCCATTGCCCATGTTCTCATTTTAGAGCCAGCTATAGTTAGACTTCCTCAGAGATTCACCCAAGCATTTAAGTTAAGAGTTGGTAATCTTTTCTGTGGCCCCAAGGGTTTTCAGAAGTGGATGCTGGCTGCAAGCCTCTGTCTCTGCCTCTGCTTGGCCTCGTGCCTGGGAAGTCCTGTTTGAATAGCACCTGCACTAGGCCCTGCGTTCCTTCAGGCAACTCCAAGAGAAGAAGTAAAGCACTCCAGTCATTTTACGCTTGGAGATCCACTTCTAGGAACTGGGCCCATGGCCTAACATCATGACGCAGCTCATTCCAGTCAACTCAGGGGATATGGGCTTACTACCTTTCGAACTCAGAGCCCGCCTGTCCAGCACTCCTCAAATTCAGTATTTCTGGTATTGGGGTGGAGTTATCATAAACACCAGAGGAAATGTAGTACCCCAGATCCCACTGCACCCTACAAGTGTCTCCCCCAACCACTGTCCACCGACACTGTTTCTCCCCCCCACCCACACCACCCCTGTGCTTTTCTCTCAGACACCCACTCAGGGAGTGTTGGGTAACAGGGGCTTTGTATGCTGGAGTCAGGATCCCACAGTCACCATTCATAATGAAGTTTTCTGAAATATATTTCGGTTTTTTTTTTTTCATTCTTTCACCTGAAGCCATTTTTCTCAGTTACATGGTATGTGTTGCAAAAATGAATGCGAATTTCTCAGATGCATCAAGAGAAATGTGTGGATATTTTATGCAACTCTATACTGCACCCAAGGCTGTGAAATCCCAAGCTATATTCCCTTGCCATCCACCTCAGAAGTAAGAACCTGCTGCCCTCTTCTGCCTTTACTCTCTGTCTGCTTTTGTCAAACATCTTCTAGACAGAGTTAATTGTTACCCTATTAGTACGGAGAGAGGAAAACAAAAACAATCGGGTCTAGAAAGCTGCGGCTCTGCAGCTTCTCTGTGCACCCTTTAACCTGGCTTAGGCCCTGGTGGCATTTCCAAGCTCATTGGCTGTGATGCACCCAACCTGCACACCACACCTGCATCCCGACTCTCTCCCCACACACTTGAACGCTCTGCAAATGAGGAAGGCTCACTTAGGCTAATTCTCGGCGTACTTAAGGGCCTTTATTTCTTCGGTGACTCTTCTCAATATTGCTAAATGAAATAGTCAGAATTGAGGGTTGTGCTTTCTAATTGAATTCTTTTGAAGAAATCTCAAGTTCCAGGAGTAATTATTTTTGTAGAGGTGTTGAGGTGGGGAGGAAGCTGTTAACGGGAGAGAGGCACAGAGATCCACTTACCTCGGCATCAAGTGGCTACATTCTCTCCTGAAGGAAGGAGAAACTTTTGAATTTGGGTGTTTTTCTCAGTGCTTCTTAAGTAAAACCAATCTAGTTTCTTTTTCTATAGCAAAGGAGGAAGGAACAAACGAGAAATTAATCAGGCAGGAAGTGAATACCACAGAAGGATGCCTGCCTCTGACTTGGTGTGTCACACTAAACAAGAGGCCAGAGTCTTGTCCAAAATGGCTGCCCAGAAACAACCCCTGTGTTAAGAAGATAATGCCTGTCTGAGGGACGGTTCTCTCTTCTGGCTCATGTCTTGCCTGGTCTCTGTCTGAGTCTCTGATCATGCCTTCCTTTTTTTAACGGTAAGAAAAACTGTATTCAAACTATATTTATTTCCTTTATCGGCAAAGGGGAAGAACTAAATGATGTTTAATGGGCCATAGTGTGTCGAGATAAAGATGTTTAATTGTTCTGTAGAACGGCATGTGATTTATTCCTGCTACCTGCTCTGATGATTGTGAGTGCTTCAGAACCTGCTCTGAGCCATATGAAAGTGAGCTTTTTCTGTAGAATTCTTCCTGACCATTTGAGTCCATATTAACTTCGTTCCCATTTTTCCATAAGATGGAACCTTATGTCAGTTAACATGCCTCTGCTCCCTAAAGTCAACTCAGGTCCGTAGAGCTGCTTCTGAGTCTTCAGCCTGATCTGACATAGGATTTTAAGTCTTAGTAGTCACTGTCAGTTTCCAAGCAAGCCCCACCCCACCCGACCTGAACCCTTTGCTTGCCTGAGGCTGCAACTGTCCAGCTGCACACGTGGTGTGATCCCAGCTCAGGCCGTCTATTAGGATGATGTTACTTTGTATTTTAGGGTAATTCGATCCACATCAGAACAGTGCCTAGGCAACTACTGATGTTACTCAGATTCAGTGCCATTTTGTCATAATTAACTCTAATATGATTAATAGTAAATGATGTCAACCATAAAAATGTAACTTTAAAGCTGTGCACACAGAGACCCATAGAGCGGGGGTAAGGAAATGTTTTATGTTAAAAAAAAAAAAAAAAAAAAAAAAGATTTCTCTAGGCTGTGTTTGAAAAAGCAATTCATGTTCCCCTTTCCTCTTGCAGAAATATAGAGCAACCCTTTTCTCACTAAGGAGGGCGCCTACAGCTTTAGTCAACAGGCAGTCTTCACTAACTTGTTGGTGCAACTCTGTGTAGAGTAGAAACAAATGTAAACGAAGGCTTCAGAGAGTTCCAGTTCAGAAAGCAGAGGGTAGACTTGACTAAGAGGAGAGAGAGGAAGGGGAGGAGCTAGGGAAGGCCCTGGCTGTGGATTCACCTAGATGGTCTTAGACTGTTGGCCTCCTCAGGGTTTCATGTTAGCCTCCCAGCCCTTTGTAGATTCTACTCTAGTCAAAACTCCTTTTTATTGGTCTAAGGAGATTAAGTCATTTGCCTAATACCACATTCGGCTTCTCTTATGCTCTTTCCAAAGTGTGTCTGTGGGTGCTTGTGCTCATCTTGTCAGTACTGCCATTTAAGTTGTGGAGGGGACGCAGAGCCTGGAAGAGCTGTGTCAAGAGTACTCCCGAGTGCCAGCAGCAGTGTCCCTCTGTGGAGGAATGCAGCTTCTAGCTCTGCCTTGTAAGCTGGACCACCCCCAGAGCCATGCTGGGCGCTTAGAGGAGGCCAGCTCCTGAGCCTCAGACCCTGGAGGTCTTGCAACATTTTAATGACGATGTCATTTGTTGGAAGTGCAAAGCTTTTCTTTAAATTCTGATACATGTGTGCCTTAAGGTTTGGCTTTTTTTTTCCTTATCAATTTGTCATGTGTGTGCCATGTATTGGAAAGAATATTTACTTTGGACTACCATGAATATTCGTCTGTGTTTTGTAACCTTAAGTTCTAAAGAGTAAAACAAAAAACAAGAGTAAGAAATGCCTTAAACTAGGATACTTTTCTGGGAAATGTAAGATGTGCTTTATTTGTTTGTTTGTTTGGCTGGTTTATTTGTGTGTGTGTGTGTGTGCATGCGTGTGTATGTGTGTGTGTGTGTGTGTGTGTATGTGTGTGTGTGTGTGTGTGTGTGTGTGTATACTGCAGATTGGAGGCAGAGATTAATCTTCTTGGGAATACTAAATGTAGTGGTGCTGAGGATTTAGGGAAACTTCAGCTTTGAGATCTGAGCCCCTTAAAGAAAGTACTTGTAAAGGACAGAAGATGAGGGAAGCAAATGGGTTTCACTTACATAGATAAAGTAAAGGATTCCTGGTCCTTACCCCGTAAGCTAAACCACACGTAGCTGAGTCACCAGGCAGACTCCATGTGCTTACTTTTAGAAGGGCCTGAGATGCCTACAGTTCCTGTTACTTTTTAAATTAAATATGTCCAATAGTGGGTTAGAATACACTCTCCATGGCAAACCCTGCTTCTCCTGTAGTAGCCACTGTTGGACTGAAGTGTGAGTCTACCTCTCAGGTTCTGGACACTCCCTATTGCCCTGGAGAACACTTTTAAGGCCACGAGCTGGCATGTGCTCTACCACCAAACTCCATCTCAGCCCTCAAGCACCTCCTGAGCCGGAACTCTGAATGAAGCGTGTCTGAATTAGCCGTGGGCCCTCCGCGTGTGTCTGCCACAACCTGCTGCCGTGAGAAAGAAAACAACCCGAGCAGTCACTGAAGCTGTTGTTTCAAATGAGCATCGGAACAAAGAACACATGTGTTGTGGGAAGCGGAGGGTCCCGTGTGCTGCCAGTGTGGGTTCCATCACTCCTGGGGACTCTGTGGGGTGTGCTTGCTTTGCTTTCTGTATGTCCTGTCTGTCTTGTTTGGATTGCCTCTTTTCCTTGAGCAGGGACCTTCAGCTCAAGAGAGGTGAAGTAATTAACAATAAGACCAGCAAGCCTTTCTGCCAGGGTATTAAAAGTCTCTAAAATGGCCAGAGAGGTCTTGGGGGGTGGGGTAGGGGGATGTTGCCTAGCAACTGGTGTCATAAAATAGAAACTACAGGCAACTGCACCTGTGAAAGGATTGTGTCAAAGAAACAGGATGACTGTGGTTTACTGTGAGCATCAGTTTTCCCTTTGAGCCCTTTTACAGGAAGTTGAAGAACAAAGCCAAATTCACCTTAATTAGTTTTAATGGTTTTCAGGTTTTAAAGACATCCAACTCAGTTTGCACTGTGGAATCTCTAAAGAATAAAAATCAAAAAGAATTTTTTTTTCCAGTAGAACTCTCAAAACTCTGAGCTTTTAAAAAATTTATGCTTTTAGCTGCAATTTTGTATTACTAAATAATTCTATGTGCCTCAGAGTGGATCTACAGCTTCTGGAATGGCCCGTGTATTTATTTATTTTTATGGTTGTAATAACAATGTGAATTTAAGACCTTTGACTCTACTGAGTTATGTGTATTCCAAATTTTCTTAATTAATATTTATTGGCCAAATGTATGGGGAGGGTTGGGAGAGAGAGAGGGGGAAAGAATACATTTGCCCAGCCTAAGGGTAAAGAATGGGTGCCAAGGCATGCATGCTTATATGCATTTATAAGCTAGCAGAATAGACATCAAAATAAAAATTATTTTGGCTGTTATTTATCCAAGGTCCCTTTTAATCTAAAAGTTAATTATTACTGAATTTTTTTTCTGAGGACAAGTAGAACTTTTGGTATATTTTCATGCCGACTGCTATTCTCCACATTGCTCCTCTCAGAATCAGGAGAGAAAATAACAAAACTAAGTTGGAAAGGGGCCAGGAGCACACAAGATATCGTGAAAATAAATTAAGGGTGCCATTCATAAACTGTTACAGGACTTAAATGGAAACCGTAGAATGCAAAACCGTAGCAAGGGCTGGAGAGCAGTCGGACCTTCTGTGTCTTGCATTGTTCCTTTGATACCCACCATCCTTCCACGCACAGAGCAGCTAAAGCACCCAACTATTGATTCAACCCTTCCATTTTGTGTAGCACAGTGTTTAAGAGCAACTTCCAGCAATATTTACAGAGCAAGATGCTTTGAGTTTTCAAGCAGCCTGCTGCAGTAATAAACCACAACTGGATAAAGCCACTTCCGGTGGTCTCTCATAGAACCCCTCCACTCCAGGATTTGAACATATTTGGAAAATATGTTCCCTCTAGGGATCTCTCTGTAGCTCTGGCTAACCTGGGCTTGCTACATCGCCCAGACTCACTGCATAGGCCTCCGACTTGCCTTGTTCTGCCTCTTCCTCCTAAGTGTTTGGATTGCAGGGGTGCCCACCACACCGGGCTAAGTTCCATTTCATAGTTAGCTCACTTTGAAGGCAATGGGTCCCCAATGTCCTTCGTCTGGTTTACAAGCAGGGGTGGGAGCTATCAGTGTTGTTCACAGGGAGCAAGCTGTCCTGCAGTATTTCAATGAATGGCTTGGCTTAAGGCGTAAATTTTCCACATTAACTTTTTAGTGGTTGAGCCAAATTAATATTTAAGTGCTAAGAAATTGTTTTCTGCAGTTAGGTGAAACTATTAAGAATAAAGGAAAGGAATTCCTGAGTTTGGAATTTGGGCATTATGTCGCACAGGCCTCAGGTGGTCAGTGTCCCGGGCTGCTCACTGGCATAAGGCTCAAACTCTGTAACAGATTCTAAAGTTTCAGGGCTCTTGGAGCATCTAGGGATCACATTAAAGTGTTGGATCTGTTCAAGGGGGGCCAAAAGGTGAGGGAGCAGAAAGGATTTTATGCAAATGAGCGAGGAAGTGTAGGTGCCGCTCGAAATGTGTTTAACCAGACTGGGATGCATTTCGAGTAGCTTCCAGAAAATCTTCCTGCTTCTGCAGGCACAGGCTTACATCTGCAGGCACAGGCTTACAGTGCAGTGCAGGCACGGGCTTACATCTGCAGACACATGCTTACAGTGCAGTGCAGGCACATGCTTACAGTGCAGTGCAGGGACAGGCTTACATCTGCAGGCACATGCTTACAGTGCAGTGCAGGCACAGGTTTACAGTGCAGTGCAGGCACAGGCTTACAGTGCAGGGCAGGCACAGGTTTACAGTGCAGGGCAGGCACAGGTTTACAGTGCAGGGCAGGGACAGGCTTACAGTGCAGGGCAGGCACAGGTTTACAGTGCAGTGCAGGCACAGGCTTACAGTGCAGTGCAGGCACAGGCTTACAGTGCAGTGCAGGCACGGGCTTACATCTGCAGCACATGCTTACAGTGCAGTGCAGGCACAGGCTTACAGTGCAGGGCAGTCACAGGCTTACAGTGCAGTGCAGGCACAGGCTTACAGTGCAGTGCAGGGACAGACTTGAGCAGTGTTAGTACTGGTGTGACAGTTAGTCACCCTGCATCTCCACTCAAACGTCCCCTCTTACCAGAGTCCCTCCTGAACAGTCCTGCCAGGGTCACTGAGGGAAGTGTAATGCATCTCATCCCCTCTGAAAGGTGTCCTGTGTTCTGCGGAAGAGAAGTAGGGAAGTTATGACAAACTGTTATCAAGCGATCTAATGCACCAATGTGTTCTGTTTTTTACAGATTTACCCTCAAGACTGCTGAGAGCTTAACCACTCAAGATGCCCGTCCCTCCCCCACCAGCACCCCCACCACCACCAACGTTTGCACTCGTGAGTATATTTTCTCCATGCAGTTTTTTTTAAAAAAAAAAAAAAAAAAAAAAAAAAAACACCAACCAACCAAACAAACAAAAATCTGGCTTTTTAGAAAGCCTATTGCTGCATAGTCCCAGCTGGTCTGCAACCTTGTGTCTTCGCCTCCCAAGGACTGGGATTATTTCCGAGCACGCCCATATAGTGGATTTCTCTCTTCACCATGTGCCTGAAGACGACCAAACAAAGTCAAATGCTGGCATGTAGTTGTGTTGTAAGTACATTGGCATGCCAGCCTAGGTCTGAGGCTTTGCCAGGGCACAATCTTTTCTGAGGTTAGAACCTAATTGAGACCTCTTGAATCCAAATAACATTAAGAATATGTTTGTTTCAACGTCTCCTGGGATACAAGCTTATGGGCTTGGCGTGTGGATTATTAGTCTTCCTCTACCAGGTCTATCAAGGCAGATGTGATGGCTTAAAGTAAGGCTTTGCGGGACAGACAGCTCTGGAGCTCTGAAGCAGGATGCACTGCCTCCCCACTCAGACGAACTTAATGCCTGAAAGTGAGGGCTCTCTACCATGCATCCAACATCTTCCCACCTCACCTCTTTCTTCTCCGCCTTCTCCCCTTTCTTTACACTCTGTTCTCCACAAATGTTACTCCCACCCCCCACCTCCTTCCCCACACACTCTCACACCCCACTAAACCTGTCCTTGTGCCTACATGGTTACTTTCCAGAGAGTTTCATCACTGGCCTCCTCATCCTTGGAGGAGCCTGGCAGGGAATTTTAGTACATCCACCTGCAGGAAGGCTCCAAGAGTCACTTTTATCCCAAAGCCCCACCCACCATGTGAGCCTTTGCTGCTTGGGAGCCGCACACTGATGACTGATCCCTTTATTTCTTGTATTGGGAAACTGAAGCTGGGGAAGAAAAAGTCTCCTGCTTTTGGCACACATTTATATAACTCTTCTGAGACTCCGGCCGACTGAAAATTGGTCCCCCAGCTTCCTGTGACAATCCCTAAGGGCATAAGGACAGAAACTGTGTCTAAGCTATTAGAAATATTTATAGCAATTTGATGGAGTTAGGTTTATTCTCAGATAGGATTTTGTGTGTCTCTTTAACCAACTCATTTTTTATCATATTTATTTTTCATTTTATAAGAGTGTCAGTCTATGAAATTTTTAAGCAGCCCCTTGCATGCATAATTAATTAGAAAACACATGTAGCTGGCTGGTGTGCCAAGAGTGGTTTATCTGTATTTCTCCCAAAATGTGAGTTGCCTATCACTACTAATTGGCACATAGGTTACGTTTTAGAATTTTAATGCTGATATACTTATTTTAATATGTGTTCTAAAAATTTATGATTGGCATATCAAAGCCAGTGGCTGATTTAAAAGCCAGTGATATAATTTAAGAGAGAGTGTTCATTAAAAAGGAGTACAGAAAATAATATAGTAAATGAATTTAATGAAAATATTAAATAATGACACGGTTAGCACAGAGATTTTACAAATCATGAATGTTGAACCTAAAGGATTAAAATTTGAAGTCAGATGTGGTGGCTCACCTGTAACTTAAACTCTGGAGGTTGAGGCAGGAGATTTGAGGCCAGCCAGGGCTATAAAAGGGGAGATGGATTGGTGGCCACCAGGCGACACTGACCTAGTTGAGCAATACAGTTAAATGTCTTGGTCTGCCACTTGAGAGAGGTTGGCATAAGGAAGTCAGGTGACAAAATAAATCTCCAAGCCAAGGAGTGAAGCCTCTGTGGCAGACTATTGACTCAGACTGAAGATGTCCAGTGTGGACTCATTAGTTAATCCTAGTTGATTTTCATTCTTAAAGTGACGGGACCAGGTGGCTTTTAAGGGTCTCTCCATAGTATTTTAGGTATAATAGAGAACAAAATCACTAACAAAACCACGTTAGCCACGTGAAGACTGTATGTAAGGAGATGGGGGAGGCTCCCTACAGGCTGCTTCCAGGGGCTGTTGAGGGCTGATGGGGAACGATTGGGAGCCCACATTCACCCTTCTCTCAGAGAGGGGACAGTGCTGGCGTCACACTGCCAGAGTTCCGGCCTGGGCCCCTCCTCCAGCCTTGACACCCCTACCACTGGACCAAATGATCTAACTTACTACACTATAGGTTTCCATTGGTGTTTTTGTTTTGGGTTTGTGTGCATGTGTCTATAAAGTGGAAATAACACACGGGGTCAGTAAAATTAGAATGAAATTTTATTTAACTTTCTATAAATTAAAATGAACTACAACATGCAGAAGGTGCTCTCGCTGCTTCAGTGTGTCTGCATCTTGGTGCACAGTAATTCCGTGCAGCTTGGCTGCCCTTCCACCTCTCTGGCAATAAAAGGCAGAGGAGGCATCAAACCTTGAGCTTCTTACCTTTCCTTCTCATGACCAAAACTGGCTTACCTGGGATCTCGTCCTTTCCGAAGGGCAGGGCCAGCTGAGGAGACTCTCGTGCCAGCTAGAAGGGCATCTGGTTTTGAGGCAGTCACATTCACCCTGGACAGGATCCACACAGGAGAGGCGCCTATGTGTTAGACTTGAGTGTCTATATTCCTAAAATAACCCTAAAGGATCAGGACCTCAGTTTCACAGTCAGGAGCTTTATGATTATAAAATAAATGCCCAAACATCTTTTAAGCAAATACCCATCTTTAACTGTGCATTTACTCTGGGCTAAGCTTTCAAAGGAATTAAATATCAGAAATGTGGTATGATCAAATGAACGTGAGGGAATTGTGGGACATGAAAAAAATTCTATTCCCTATTTTAACTATATGTTTGTCAAAACTAATAGTAGTGGGAGCTGACAAGAGGGATTCAATATATGTAAATTATGCCATAATTTACTGACAAAAGAGAAAAACACTTTTGTCAATATATAAGGAGGAAATTGTTTTCTAAAGGTTTAGTGAGTTGAAAAACCCCCTCTGGTTTGACAGAGTCCAGCATCTTCTTGCGGCAGGTGAGTGCTAAATGATGGGAGAGGCCATCTGCTCTTCAGAACACAGCTCAGACGAGGGCCAATAGCAGCTGCAGAGCCCCTCAGACTTAGTGTCACATGAAAGGACCAGTACACTCTGGCTTCTTATGGGCAGATTATGGTCTGAACATTCAGATTTTATCACAGACTTAGTATTTTTGTGTTTTGTTGCTGCATCTGCTCCCATGAATCTGGGTCTTAAAGAGAATGACATGAAATCCAAATCTCCCATAGAGTCTATAGCCACCTGTCTGACTGAGCACTCCAGTGCATGGTTTTACCTCCCAAGAGCAGCCGATGAGTCCATGTGCTTGCCTTTCAGGCCAATACCGAGAAACCCACCTTGAATAAGACAGAACAGGCTGGGAGGAATGCTCTTCTCTCTGACATCAGCAAAGGGAAGAAGCTAAAGAAGACGGTCACCAATGACAGAAGTGCCCCAATATTAGACAGTAAGTAAACATTCTTTTCCATAGTTCTAAATGGTTTATAGCTTAATGGTCAACCTGTGCCTCCGACCAGATCTCTCTCTCTCTCTCTCTCTCTCTCTCTCTCTCTCTCTCTCTCTGACAACAGCTGCAAAGCTAGCAAAAGGCAGAACTGAGTTAGTCATTGTAGCCACAGCTTTAGCTTGAGCCTCCTCTAATGCTGCAGGAAGCCAGCATAATAATTCTTTGTCCAAGAAACACACAGCAGCGATTCTCTGAATTATTCACAGCGCTTTCTGGAGATTAACCCATTGCTCCTGGCATCAGAGACCATGAGGCATCATGAAACATGGGAAGTATCCTGGCCTTGGAATCAGGAGTCAGGGCCTCGCACACAACTTCATCAGGCCACAACTTCAAGCCTTAATGTCTTCATTTGTAAAGTGGAGACAGGTACCACTTTACTGGCCACACGAGTCTGTTGTGAGCTTCCCATGAGATGATGCATGTACAATGCTCTCTTGTCTGCTAAGAGGAATTCTAGAGAAAGACATGATTCCCAGGAGCTTGAAGACAGGAAATGAGATCACAAGTTTGCCTATCTGTACATCTGAGTCTGAGGAGCCTCCTACAATAACACAGGGTCTATATAAACAAGCAAGTAAGCACAATGTAAGCTTCCTCATTGACATTTATGAAGTGAAAAACATCCCTGACTGGATCCAGGTCTTGACACCGTCCTTTCGGTCTCACCAGATTTGTCATAACCTCAGCTCTCAGTTAGATTCAGGAAATGGAGTGAATGACAGTCACCAAACACAGCCTCGCAGGCAGGTGAATAAGCATGCAGAATTTAGGAGGGTTGGAGGTAGGTAGGAGATCATGAGGAAAGGGGCTAACAGGTAGAGAAGGAAGAAGTGGCAGGGACTGGGGGAGTCAGAGTTGGAAGAGAAATGGAGGACAAAGGCTTTGACGTCAGGTGCATATGAGAATAGACAGCACTCAGAGAGGAACTGTGGGTTTTCAGTATGTGACTAACTGTCTGATCTCTAGGTCAGAACACCACACAGTGTTTCAGTCTGGGTTCCGCCTGGGAAGCTTTGGTCCAACAACCGTATCTGAATTGTGGTCTCTGCTTTTGGCTAGAGAAGCTACCAAGTCTCCAACAGAGGATGCCTGCCTTCTCTTTTTATGATAAGAATCTGGAGCCCTAGCCGGGCAGTGGTGGTGCACGCCTTTATTCCCAGCACTTGCGAGGCAGAGGCAGGAGGATTTCTGAGTTCAAGACCAAGGGTCTACAGAGTGAGTTCCAGGACAGCCAGGGCTGCACAGAGAAACCCTGTCTCGAAAAACAAAAACAAAAACAACAACAACAAAAAATCTGGAACCATGGAGGAGTGGGTGTGAATTCCTTGCCAACTTTGAAGGAAACTGGACAGTCTGGGCTTCCTGACTCCCAAGTGGAAACTCTTCATATTCTTCAAAGTCCACCTCCCATTGTGTGGAAATAGTGTTAGGCTTTCCTCTCCAGCAGCTCAGTGATGCTGAGGAGTGAGCATCTGACAGAAGCAAGATAGAATCCACTGTACACTTGGATGTCCCTGCCCTTAATTGGATACTTACACTGCTGTCCAGGCTCTTTGCAAGTAACAGAATTCATCCTGTTTTGTATTCGTTTGCAGGCCAAACCTCCCTGGGTGCTTTATCAAAGTGCTTATGCATGATATAGCTTTGTAATTTAGCCCTGTCCTGCTGGATATACCAAATAACCTAAAGTCAGAGATCCTCAATTTCAGTTTTTTGTATGAGTCCATTTTCTATTACTTTTACAAAATACCCGATACCAAGTCCTTTATGAAGAAAAGAAATTTATTTAACTTATAGTTTAGAGGTTCGAGAGTGTGCCATCGGCATTGGCCTGTCTCCGGTGATGCGCTCTCATGGGGAGGGCATCACAACAATGCCAAAAGTAAAGGCATAAGGCAGACCGCAAGGCAAGATGGAAAACCCGACTGGGGAGCAGCCAGTCTTGCTGTTTTATGATAACCCTTTTCAGAACTAACTAGAGCCCTGTGGAACCATAGTAGCTCCTTCTGAGGGTAGTAGCAATGGCCTCATTATTTCTCACCAGTTCCTGTTTCCTAAAGGTTACACACCCTCTCTCATGGATGCCCTGAGCACCAGGTTTCCCACACGTGCACCTTGAGGGCTACATTTAAACCATATAGCACTTCCCTATGTGAACAATGGGTGGAGCTCTAGGTAGACAATGTGTCTGATAGTACAGCAGCACACTTCCAGTTTACAACACAACATAAATGTGTCCTCTGTGTGTGTGTGTGTGTGTGTGGTGTTCTAAGCTGTCTTATTCAGTGATGACTAATACTTGAATGACAAGGACAATGTTATATTATCGGTAGTTAAAAGCTAGTAAAATTTTAAGCCTCATACTAAAGTAACTTCACAAACACTCTTGAAATTGTTGCTGTGATTGGGTTTAGCATGCTGGGTAAAATGATCCTTGCCAATTCATCACCAAGTTATGTCTTCGGTGGAGACTGTACACATAAGAAAGATGGAAGACGAATGGCTAATTTATAAAAACACATTAATGAGTAAAATGAAATCTCCCAAAGTTGATAAAGAGATTTGAGATGGATTTTCTACAGTAGGGGATAGAATAATGAAGCCCCACGCTGAGACATCTTCAGATGGTTCCTTTTGTAAGTGATGAGATTACAGGTGTGCTTCATGATGCTTGGCTCATTTAAAAATCTTGAAGTTAATTTCCTAGGAAATCATTAATTTATCAGACTTTACTCAGGAAGCCTGCATAAACAACGAAAAAGATAGAAACCTTCTAAAATTAGTTTCTCTCTGGAAAACTGTGCATTAAAAGGGTTTTTATTGGTAAGTTCTGTGTTTCAGTTTTCAATAAACAGCTAATTCAAATGCTATATGAATCTTTCCCAAGCCAGAAGCCACAGAAAGCTTTTTGCTAAGTGTCATGAAACTGCCACCGTCCTAAGACTGGAATGTAGCCCAGGCAGTGCACGCACAAGGAGTCTACAGGCCAGTGCTTTCCACCTGGGGTGATGTCTCCAGATGTTCTTCTGAGCATTTTGTTTATTATTTCTTGTTTTCATTTTGTCGTGAGGATGGAAGCCATAGCCAAGAGCATGTTAGGGAAGCACTCTACCGCCGAGCTACCTGCTGAGCCTAGATGACACTCTTAGCCATTTCTTCTAGTGGGCAGGTCAGAGACACCATACACATTCTATCAAGGGCAGGACAGCCACCCAAACAAATTGTCTGCAAGGAATTGTAGAAGTAAGAAAATGACATATGAGCTAGAGAGATGGTTCAGTGGTTGAGAGCACTGGCTGCTCTTCCAGAAGTCCTGAGTTCAATTCCCACCAACCACATGGTCCGATGCCCTCTTCTGGTGTGTCTGAAGACAGCTACAGTGTACTCACATACATAAAATAAATAAATAAATCTTAGAAAAAAGAAAACAACATATTCCATTTATGAATAAGAAAACACTAAGCAAAACAAGTAGTAAGAGTAACTGACAGAGACCAAAAATAATCCCATTTGTAGTAGCAAATTTAAAATCAATTCTAAATATCAAATAATAAAAACTATATAATCAACTAAGTAAATGTTAAATAGGTATTTGATAAGATTCCATATTATAAGTCTTTAAGCCTAAAATAGAAGAATTCTCCTTTTCAGTAAATATTAAAAAACAAAAACAAACCAAAAAAAAAAAAAAACCAACCTATGGTAACCTAATAGTTAATATTTAGCTTCAGAACAGAAGCGATCTCATTAAAAGCAGAACACTGTTACCATAGAAACATTGATAATCCACATTGTTAAGGAGGTTCAGCCATCAAAGTAATTATTTTTATAAAACAGAAAGAATGGGGCACAGTTCTCAGAAAGGGGGAACATTTATTATTTGAAACTGTGTGCCTATTAGAAAATGAAAGGTCATCCTTTTTTTTGTAATTTTTAACTGAAAATATACAGCAAAGTGGCTAAATCAAGTGAAATTTCTTGGTGCCAATAATAAGTACAGAATGTAAGAGGAAGATGTCCTTTTCATTTTAACTGCCCAGGGCCAGCCTGTTCTGTTTCATCCGTGTGTTACAGCTCCCTGGAGTTAGAACTGGTAAATACTCCTGCATTTTCTCAAGTGTCTTTCCTTCTGTCTGCAGAACCGAAGGGAGCCGGTGCCAGTGGCGGTGGTGGCTATGGTGGAGGCAGCGGAGGTGGTAGTGGTGGAGGAGGAGGCGGTGGAAATTTTGGAGGGGGTGGTCCTCCAGGATTGGGAGGACTATTCCAGGCTGGAATGCCGAAGCTGAGGTCTACCACCAACAGGGATAATGGTATATAGCACTCTTTCTCTGATGTTCTAAACAAGAGGCAATTTGGCAGTTAGGCTCTGCCCTTTAAAACAGTTATACTGTTCAAGATGTCACCCTGTTTTATGAGGGATAAGGTCGAGCTTCTTATCAGTCAGAACCAGGCAGTCCTGTAGAGCTATGTAATGTTTGGACAGTATCCTTGGGGGTAACCCATCCTCCAGTGCTTTTCTTAAAGGGTGAACTGGAGCTGGAAGGATTGGGAATGGAAAAGAGAAAGGGGAGAATCAGACCTGCCTTCTGGTCTCCCCAGTCCCCCAGATTCAGTAACCTAGGGGTGCAGCTTTCTTTGTCCGACAACTGTATATAGCAACATGCGTAAGGCACTTTCAAGTACACTGTGGAACGTGTCCTAGAAAACACAGCTCCAGACCTCACTAAATAGCAACGGGTGTTTTCCATGGCAGACATTTGCTATTAGAAGCCAGTGTTCTGAGCACAGATAGAGCAGCCCTTATCTGAAATCCTTGAAGGTTGTATTTTCAGTCTCGGGTATTGCATGACCATGATGAGATTTCCTGAGGATGGGGCCCATGCCCGAACACAGAGTTCACATAAGTTTCACATAGGCCTATTGCACTCAGCTTGAAGTTAATCTCATGCATTAGGATGAATGTCGCACTCTCATCCTAAGGTGAAGTCACTGGTCCTAGGTAGCTGGCTGTAGGTCCTATCTTGCCAGCTTTGCATTCAAATATAAAATTATTTCCCAGAGACACACAGAAGGATGCTAGGCAGCTGCCAGATGCATGTACTCGGTACTTTTAACAAAGGTGGAAAAATTAAACAAAAGGAAAACGAAGAAGGCTTTGAAGTCAGTGCCGGGGGCCTGTGCTGTTTTAAGATGGATGGTAACTATAGCTTCCATGTGAATTTGGAAGACATGGCATAAGCTAGTGGGGGTAGGATTATACCACCTACCCGAGAAAAATACATGTTTACAGTGCTAAAGTCAAAATTAAAAATTATCTCGGGTTCATGTTACTCCACTGAATAAACCTGCCCAAGCGCTTCTGGTGTGGAGGATACACTAAAACTTCTTCTCACCCACAAGGCTCTTAGTGGCCTGGCCACTTGAACTTCCTTTCCTGTGGCTTCAGTTTCCTGTGCTATGGATCCCAGGCTTCTGGTTTGGAGCCTGAAGCTTCTGTCCATGTCATTCACTGGCCCTCTACCTGAGACCCACACCAACATATTAAAGAATTTAAGCTTATAAAGCTACTAGTTACAGTGCTCAGTGGAAGAGGGCCAGCACCAACCCTGGCCTACTGGGTTCTTTGAGCCTCCTCCCTTTTCGACCCTGTATCCATCTTCTTGCTCTTTAGATTCTGGAGGAAGCCGACCGCCGATTTTGCCACCAGGAGGAAGAGCCACATCTGCCAAGCCATTTTCACCCCCGAGCGGCCCGGGGAGGTTTCCTGCACCCTCCCCAGGCCACAGGAGTGGGCCCCCAGAGCCGCCCAGGAACAGACTGCCTCCCCCGAGGCCTGATGTGGGCTCAAAACCAGATAGCGTGCCCCCTCCGGTACCAAATACGCCAAGACCCATTCCGTCGAGTCTGCACAACCGGGGATCCCCAGCAGGGCTGGGAGCCCCCAGGCCCCCCTTTCCCGGAAACCGAGGTGCTGCTTTTGGAGCAGGCTCTGTGCGCCAGAACCCTTCGGGCTCCTCCTCTCCGTTCCCCAGGCCCCCTTTGCCTCCCACCCCAAGCCGAGCCTTGGATGACAAGCCCCCTCCGCCACCTCCTCCCGTGGGCAACAGGCCCTCCATCCACAGAGAAGCGGTCCCCCCTCCCCCCTCCCAGAACAGCAAACCTCCGGTGCCTTCTACCCCGCGGCCTGGGTTGGGTTCACAGGCGCCACCTCCTCCGCCACCGCCCAGCCGGCCAGGGCCCCCTCCTCTGCCTCCGGCTTCCAACGACGAGATCCCCAGGCTGCCACAACGGAACCTGTCCCTCACGTCCTCTGCACCTCCCTTGCCTTCACCTGGACGCTCGGGGCCTCTCCCTCCCCCACCCAATGAGAGGCCCCCTCCTCCAGTGAGGGATCCGCCAGGCAGATCAGGTATGGCAAGACCGGGGGGGGGGGGGGGGTGTCATGTCCCTAAAACTCTGCTCTCCCAAATGTCTCAAACAAAAGCAAGTAAAGCCACAGCTGCTGCCCCATACCAATGGTCTAGTGTCATGGTGGAGGCGTGGAGATCTCAAGAAAGGGGCCAGATAGTTTGTGTCTTAAGAGGTGAGCATACCTACCGGCTGACCCAGTCAGCCTTTGAGAGTGAAAAGGGAGGGACTTTCGTCTTCCACCAGGCCCTGCTCCCTAATGGGAAGCTGGGCTGTCTCGGTTGGAAGAACGTTCCCACGAGAGTATCAGTAATGCCAAAGACAAAGTAGTTAGAATTAACGATTTCTCTCTCCCTAAGCCAGGCTTTGAGTCCACTTCTCTGCCCATTAAAGATAAATCTTTAGAAAACACAGTTCGGGTGAGCCAGAGAGGTGGCATGTTCAGAGGTTAATAGCAGGAGAAACAAATTTCCAGGCAAAAGCCTGTAGACTTGGCTTAGGAAGCTGCAGGAGCCCCAGGGTCAGGAAGAAACTCATGAATACTTCATGTATTACTTTTTTTTAGAAAATGGTTTAAAATGTGTTGGTAATATACATTACATCTTTATTTTATATCTAAATATTTTTGAGACAGGCCCTCACTATGTAGCCCTGGCTAGCCTGGAACTCATTTTGTAGACCAGGCTAGCCTTAAACTCCTAGAAATCCACCTCTCTCTGCCTCTGGAGTGCTGGATTCTATGTAATACTTTTAGTTTGGCTTTTCAGTTATTGCTCCTGGCACTGTTGTGACAGAGGTGACAACTACCTTACTCTTGGTAGTCAGGGACCCAAGCTCCACAGCCAACAGCACACTCGGGAGCAGAACCCACCACCTACTGTCTGTAATAGGAGAGTAAGATCAGCCATTTCTCACTCCCTATGCCTCTCCATCTACCCCCGTCTCTCTCTCACACACACACACACACACCAGAAACACACACACACCACACACACCACAGACACACACACACACACCAGAAACATACACACACCAGACACACACCGCACATATCACACACCACACACACTCCACACACACACAGAGACACACACATATACACACACATACATACACAGAGACACACCACACATACAGACACATACCACACAAACACACGCACATCACACACACACAACAGACACATACATATCACACATACACACACAGATACATACATACACACACACACATACATGCACAGAGACACACCACATACACACACACACAGGAAAATACTGTACGTGTGAAAATGTAGTACTGGAGCCAGCAAGACAATGAGCTCAGCCAGTCAGAATGTTTGATGTTTGTGGCTCAAGCCTGTTGACCTGAGTTTGATCCCTGGAATCCAGGTGAAAGTAGAAGGCAAAAATAAACTTTTTAAAGTTGCTCTCTGAACTCTATATATGTGCCATGGTGTGAACACACACACACACACACACACACACACACACACATACACACATACACACAAATAATTTTAATTTTTAAATTTAAAAAACAATTCTTCTAAAGATCTACACTAACTTTATAAGTATAAGCAATTAAAACAATTAAAAATTGTTTTAAACAATTCTTTTGAGGTATCACAATAATTAGTCCAATAAGTCTTTAAAAGGATAAAATGCTTTTTCAATTTCATGGTTGTCAATAGAAATTGAGTATTACCTGTTTCCAATTTCACTGTTTGGTCCCCAGCCTCAGTGAAGCCAGACAGCCAGTTAGCTGCTGTTACATGTACTGACTTTACACATCCACACGGGTGGATGTCCCTCCCCTTCATGTTTCTATCCGTCTCCAGAAGGGCTTCACCACTTCTCATTTTCCCTAGTTCAAGGGCGCATACCCAGCAGGCACGCTGTCTTGCACAGTGATGATGACCATGGGGGATGTGGATTTAAGGCAATGCTTCACCAGATGTCTTGTCTTTTGCTCCAGGTCCCCTCCCACCACCACCTCCAATAAACAGAAATGGAAGCACACCCCGGGCCCTGCCGGCCACACCTCAGTTGCCATCCAGGAGTGGAATGGACAGTCCCAGAAGTGGGCCTAGGCCTCCTCTTCCTCCTGACAGGCCTGGTGCTGGGGCGCCGCCCCCACCCCCACCCTCCACAGCAGTTCGAAACGGCTTCCAAGACTCATCTTGCGAAGGCAAGTGATGTTTATTTGAAGTGATGTTTCTTGTTCCGTCATTGTTATCCACTCCGCACAGAATCAACGTTCCGTTTTAGGGTTCATGGTGACGTCACATCCTAGTGAGATTGCCTCGTCCTCCCACTTTCCAAAAAGGCAGCTCATTTTTTTTTTCTAGTTTGTTCTTTGTTTGAGTTTCAGTATGGTTAGCTTAATTCACCAGAGATTTTGTAATTTTGTGTATGTGTGTGTGTTTGCAAATTACCATCTGATGATCTACATTTCTGAACAGCTGTGAGTGAGGCCAGTCGCTCCCTCTGCCACGTTATCAGAAAGGTCTCAGTTAGACTCACCTGGTCTTCAAGAGGACCTAAGTTTGATTTCCAAAACGTTTCATTTGATGTGCTGACATACATGCAGCCCTAATACCCAGCCACATAAAATTAATATAAAAATGAAAAACATTTAAATGTTCCTGGCCCACTGGTGGGAAGAGAAGTGCCCTGTATCTTAGCCCCCAGCAAGACCTGAGGATCAGGGTCACTCCAGTTCAAATTATGTTGCTTTGGTTTGCTTTTGCTTTGCAGGCCGGGAGCGTTGAGGCACATTGGTCTCACTGTGGCTTCTCTGTGCACTTCCAGCCACAAAACTGGAACTGGTTTCTGTGCATGTCTGTCTGTCTCTCTGTCTGAGGTTCTGTTTGTTTCTCCCACAGATGAGTGGGAGAACAGATTCTACTTCCATCCGATTTCTGACTTGCCGCCTCCAGAGCCATACGTACCAACAACCAAGACCTATCCCAGCAAACTGGCCAGAAATGAAAGCCGAAGTAAGTATCTCTCTCTGCTGGAGCGTTGTGCAGGCTCGTACTGTGAGAGCCTGCTCTCCAGACGAGATGCACAGGGACACCAGCCTGCTCACCTGGAATGGAAGAGGAAGCTCCATCAGGAGCTGTGTGCACTCTGGTAGCCTCTCAAGTACACCCAGAATGAGCAGTAACTCTCGGAAGGTGACATTACCACCTCAGAATACGTCTGGTGGACCAGTATTAAGTTACACTATTTTGCTTCTTTCCTTTGTTTTGACCTTCCTAGGAGAGCAAAGGTCAGTTCATCTTCTATTCATACTAGTTTGAGACTGGCAGAATGTCGTATAAATTGAAACAAAATACTGCCTTGATCTTTTAAATGTGCTATAGCCATAGGTTTGTATATGTATATGTACTCAACATATATACATATATGTATATATTCAAAACAGTTTCATACACACACACACACACACACACACACACACACA
>JADRCD010169786.1:0-28749 GCA_019843815.1 Montemys delectorum | reverse complement strand
GGGGGCCCGGAGCGGCACCGCGGCCGCCCGCGCGGGGGCTCCCCATGGTGCAGCGGAGGTCGGGATGTCGAAGACGTTGAAGAAGAAGAAGCACTGGCTCAGCAAGGTGCAGGAGTGTGCGGTGTCCTGGGCCGGGCCCCCGGGCGACTTGGGCGCCGAGATCCGCGGCGGCGCCGAGCGCGGCGAGTTCCCTTACCTGGGGCGGCTCCGCGACGAGCCTGGCGGCGGCGGAGGCACCTGCTGCGTGGTCTCGGGCAAGGCGCCCAGTCCCGGCGATGTGCTGTTGGAGGTGAACGGGACGCCGGTCAGCGGGCTCACCAACCGGGACACCCTGGCTGTCATCCGCCACTTCCGCGAGCCCATCCGTCTGAAGACCGTGAAGCCAGGTGTGTTGTCGGCTTGGGGACCCGGGTCCTGGTCCCGACTCCCCGCGGAGGAGGGGGGATGGGGGCGGCGCCGGGGTTTCCCATTTTGCAGCTAGTAAAACTGAGCTCGGGTGAACCCACAGCTGTGTAGGTTGTCAGGGAATTGCCACTAGGAGCTGGCTCTCCTAATCCAGCTCGGTCTCCCACCGCGGACAAGAGTTTCTATTTATTTTATTATTATTATTATTTTTTTGCCTAGAGAAAGCCATCCCTTTTCTGCTCCCCTTTGTGGAAACGGTCCTATGATGATAATCTTTTCTTTGGAACGCATTTGCGTCTTCTAACGGGGAGAAAGGGCTTTACTATGGAGACTCAGTGCTGGATCGAGTACCGAGGTTACCACTGAAAGCTCCTGGGAGGGCTCAGCTGGCCCAGTGCGTCGTGCTCGACCGCAGACGTCTGGGAGCTGACAGTCCCACTCTGTGGGTCTAGGTGGCTCAGGTGTCTGAGTGCCAATGAGGTACAGTGTGTGGTATGAGGCAGTGGAGCTGTCGTGTAGTCTGGGTTTGGAAGGAAGACCCAGGTGCCCAGCCGAGCAAGTGCCTTTTTTAAAGCTTTCGAATCTACAGAATCTGTTGAAGCGCTGGGTAAAAAAAGAACCCTTGGTGCCCTGGTGTCTTTGATGCTCGTAAAATGTGCTGCAAAGCACGTTACGCTTATGGCATACTCCCTAGCTGGAAAGCATTGATCAGACTGCGCAGTCTGGTCTGGTAGTATGTAGTAAGTTTTCTTACGAATTTGTAAGAGAGAACGTTGTTGGTCCTTTCGGTATTGGTAAAATGTGGTTCTGGCTCCTGAGGTGGTTGTAGACACCGGCATTGTGATTAATCATTGTTACTCGAAATCAGATTGTTTCTGCCGAACGTAGATAGGGTACATCTGAACATATGGGGCTGCCAAACTGTGACCTGGGTTAGATTTTGGTCTTCCCCTTTCACTACAAAATGCTAGAAAATTCTAGAGAAAATTTAATATTCTCTCTCCCTCTTCCCCTTTGTCCCCCCATCTCCCTCTCTCTCTCCCTCCTCCCTCCCCCTCCCCTCCTCCCTCGATTTCCCTCTTCCTCATCTCCAGCTAACTTTAGAACTGTCTCTTTAGTAGTCCTTGAGCTAATTGCAACTGATGGTTTGATGCAATATCCATGTGGGTATGTAACATAATCTTACTGGCTTAAGTGAAGGTGCTTTTCATGTAGCCTATTCTACGATACTGTTAAGATTTGTATATTTGTGGGGTTTTCTTATTGTTAATCTTCAGAAGTTTGTCAAACTATAAAAACCCTTTCTCTGTGTTTTTGAGGTTTGTAAGATTCTTAACTTCTGGAACCATATGTGAAGGGTGGAGGGAAGACTTTTAGGGCTGTAATTTGGCATATTGGTTACTGTTTATAATACTCAAAATACTAGACAGACATTTACTAGCCTAGGTACGACTTAGATCAGTGGTTCTCAACCTATGGGTATCGACCCTTTTGGGGGTTGTCTATCAGCTATCTTGCATATCAGATATTTAAAGTAAAATTACAGTTATGAAGTAGCAATGAAATAATTTTATGTTTAGGGGCCACCACAACACGAGGCACTGTATTAAAGGGTCCACAGAATTAGGAAGGTTGAGAACCTTTGACTTCGATGAAATCCCATGAGCCAGGAAATAATGGGAACATGTGCATCATTGCTCTGTTTTGTTTTGATCAGTTGGGGCATTACTGAGGGAATAACAGTCATAAAGTTGTTGAGGAAGCTGTTATATTCCAAATAACTGTGGTTCATGTAAAAGATGAGAGGGATGGCTTCTTAATAAATACACATCTGTTTTACAGGTTATATACCTTTCACATAAAATTGGAGAAAATACTTCAGGGTTTAAAGTGTTTTACGGTAGTATTAGTTAACTGTACTGATGAAATCTTCTGCACCCCAGAATATAGTCAGCATTTTGTATTAATAAAATTCTGCCTTCTTGTCATCGAAAGATACTGTCCTGCGTTAAATATGTAGTGAAAATAAAGAGAATAACTGGTGTCAATGTAGTTAAAAAATTGCACAAGTTTATCTCCAGAGAATTTCGGAGTCTATATGGTTGTGATTCATTTAGAAAATCATGAAAACAAGGTGTAAGCTGTTCTAAAAAAACAAACAAACAAAACAAAACAAAACAAAACAAAAAACAACTTTCCCTGCCCCCACTCCCATTTTTCTAAACTTTGTGAAATTTTTAATTTCAAGCATTGTGTAGTAGATTTAAGCACTCTTGACTGGTAACTCTTTGTTACACTGTATTCTCCACAGTCATTTAGAAGCTAAAGAGTAAAACGTAGCTGTTTCTGTAATATGCCTTGTTAATGAGGCATGATCTCTTACTGTCTTCTGACTGCTGTGGCAGAGGGATGAGCTGGGGCAACAGCATTACTTCTTTACACTAGCCTTTCCTTTTCTTTTGTCCTGGAGAGGCTCAGGAGCCCTGTCAGTGCTGTTCTGCAGGCACATAGAGTATGTCTTCTTTCTGACTTTCTTACCTTTTGCTTTAGAGCTGTATTTATTAAAAAGCTGTGTTGTGCTTTTTAATGGGCAGTTGAAAATAGTTCTTTACAATTTGGATCCTTCTTTGAATTAGAGAGTTCAGTATTGGTTTAGTGTTAATATAGTACTTAGCAATCAATACTTGAACATTTATAGGGAAATTCAGTCCCATTTATTGCTTGGCCCAATTAATCACCAGTTTCTTAATTGGTATCTGTGGCTTTTGTTTTTGTTTTGTTACTGTTATTTAAAAGAGAAAAGTTATCATTGGAATTTTTGAACTTTGGAGCATTGGTGAAACCTTTTATGGGATAGTCCTGTCTGAAGCACAGGTGCCTATGATTTACATCACAGTATATTCTTAAACAAGCTTTATTTGGATTAATATGATCACTAGTTAATTTTGTTCTAAAATTCCCTCAACTGTGAATGTGTAGAGTTTTAGAACACATAAATATTTGCTTCTTAGTTCACCTTTAAATATTTCATCACTTATAAATTACATAGATTTTATTCTAGTTAAAGATTAAATATTGCATTGTAGTCTAAGTATGTGAAATCATTGTGTGTTGCTTTGTTATGCACACAGTGCATTGGACTACCTTAACTCTACTACTGTATCTAGAGATGAAAATCACAGGGACCGTTTTGTTTAATGCAGTTATCTGGGTGTTTAATGACTAATTTGAAGCAGAGTTTTTAACATGTTAATTAAATGCAGGTAAAAGTGCTCTCTACTGACTCAGGGATTATAGTGTCTAAAGGAATTTTATTAAAATGAACTTACCCCTAGAAATACATTCCCCTTTAGTGAACAAGCTTTACTGGATGCTTTAAAATAAGGAATGTGTATGATAATGCAAATAATAAAAATTCTGCTTTACTCCTCAACTCTTGGATCTTTTGGCTAGTTTTTAGTGTAGTGGGCACGTTGGAACATCATTGAATTTTGCTTAAGTGGTTTAGTATCCAAAGAAGAGAAGAACAAAAGAAATGAGACTTAATTGCTAGCCTCCTAGGTTAGTAATACTATCAAGTATTCAATATATTTTTTTAGCCAACAGAAACTAGAGATTAGGTAAGGCAGTACTTTTGTTAGAGACAATTGCATCACATTTTGATAAATTGTCATTTGAAACATTCTTGCTTTTCCAGATTTTGGTAGCAGGTTTCCTTCCCCCCCCCCCCCCCCCCTTCTCTCTCTAAAGGTCTTAATTTAGTGGTTCAGGTTCAGGATTCTTGTGAAAATAGGGGACGTATGCTGCAGCAGCAGAACTGGTTAACATTTTTAACATCTTTATACCTAAACTCTTCCTCTATCACTTTGTCAGAGTACTAAATCCAAGCGTCTCTCCTGTCTTTAATGTGATTATTTTTCTAGTGTATTGTTCCAGTTGTTTTATTGATTGTTTTTCCCTATCTTAGCTATGGTTTTCATTGCTGAAACACTATGACCAGAGTAACTTGGGAAGGATAGGATTTATTTGACTTACACTTCCCCATCACCGTTTATCACTGAAAGAAGTCAAGACAGGCATTCAAACTGTGCAGGAACCTAGAGGTCTAGAGGCCGGGGGTGGGGGTGCTGCTTACTGGCTTGCTCTTTCTGGCTTGCTCATACAGCTTTTTTATAGAACCTAGGACCACCAGCCCAAGGGTGGCCTTCGCTGTCAATCACCAATTATTAAAGTACCCTAGAGGTTTGCTTTCAAGCTAATTTCATGGAGCTGTTTTCTCAGTTGAAGTTCCCTCCTCTCAGATGTATAGCTTGTGCCAAGTTGACATCAAACTAGCCAATACTAGCCCTTATCATTAGACATAATCTTTCTTAGGTTGATGTCTTTTAGGAAGTCTTTAATTTCTTGCTGTCTTTTTATTAAATGCACACATTTAATACTTGGGCCTTTCAAATTTCAGATTACTTTTTTGTTTTATTCAAGTCATTGCTAAAACTGAATTTCATGAAACAGCAACTCAGTACCATGTTTCTGGAAATATGGGTTTTCTTTCCTCTGGTGTGGGGACTACTTTATAAGGCCATTTGTTATGAGAATTATATTAGTCCTTCTTAAAAAGGTTGTTTTCTAATTTATGTAAATTTATGGTAAACCACATATGATTTTGTTTGAGTATCTGACTTATAGGTTATTGCCTACTCTTTGGGTGGATAATGTCATATAGTGACTTTAGAGTATAATCCCTGAAGTACTTTTAAGAATTTTGTGGGTACTTTAGTGTTTTGTGTTATAGGAGAATAGCTCTTCCCTTCCTCAAACTTCTCTTTTCCTCTTCCTTTTCCTCTTCAATTCTCTTCCTTTCCTTGACAGGCTTTTTCTTGCTCTGTATCCCTGGTTAGCCTTGAACTTGTGGTCAGTGCCAAGTACTGGGATTAAAGTCGTGTTCCACCACACCCAATAATTTCATTTTTGAACCACTCTTATATTCTCTATCAAACTCTACTGATTTTAAAATGAACCTTTGGTCCTTTGTACTTTAACAATAGATAAGAAGTTTGTTATTAAAAACTACAGCTATGTTTCTTTGAATGAATGTTACCGGAAGTGTTGAGAAGTGTTCTTCAGATCCAGTGTTTTGGTAGGGAAGGGCTGCTCTGATCTAACCCCGCTGCTGAGGGTGACTTGCTGTGCCTGTGGAGGGTGGTGCTGTGGAGACTTGTTTGTGGTGCAAAAGAGGCAAACCCACTCACTGCTCTTCTGTCCTCAAAACCCAATATTATTTTGAAAGTTTTCCAAGAAAAGCTGCCTCTTTTAGTTTATAAAGAGAAAGTGTAAAATTGGCTTACTGAACATGCCCTCTCCTCAAACATCTAATAATGTCCCCACATCAGCTAGTACTGACCTTGTCAAATGAGTCAGAAGTGTTATCTTTAAGAAGCATGCAAAGTCTGAGAGCTGACTGATTCACTGGTAAAGAATTCTTGTAGGAAAGGTTTTTAGTTATTTCATCTTTTTTCCTTACCATTTAAAACCCTTCAGGTAAGATCTAACGAATTTCGGTGAAAACTAAACTTAATAATTATCTCTGTAGCGTGCTGGGTAGTTTTATGTTTACTTGTCAAAAGTTGGAGTTAATTGGGAAGAGTTAACTTCAAGAAAATGCCTTACCAGATTGGCCTGTGGAAAAAAGTTACTTTGAACTGGGTGTGGCAGTGGGCATCCTTGGGTCTAGTTCCTTCGAAGTCTGAGGTGGGAGGATTGAACCAGCCTGACTGCACAGTGAGAAGTATCTCAGTGAGAGGTTGAGGGAGCGAGGACTGAGGGAAGAAGAGATGAGGATGTCTTAGCAAGGATTTATGATTCCTTAGTTACTACAAAAAAGGAGGGGTGGGGAAACCAAACAAAAGTGTCTTTTAAAAAGTCCTCATGGTGCTCTCCACATGCTGTTTTATACTACTTTTAGAATGAGCTGCCCATACCCCCCATGTTGGAATCACTGCTGTGTTTTGGCTGAATACCACTTTCAGTGATTCACTTGCAAAATAAAATTCTAAGAAATTACTGTCATGTGTTAATAGTGAAACTTTGGATTTGTGTATGAAGTAAGAGAGGTATCGTTTGTTTTTGTCCTTATAGAGTCCGGACTACTTGTCCTTATTTCTGACTTGCCTCGTTGAGGAAGGAATTATGAAAAGAATTAAATTTGTTTTGGCTTTGAAAGATAGGTAGGTTTTGGTTTAGTTGAAAAGTGACATGACATTTTTAGCAGTAGATAGATGAGGAGAAAAATATAGGGCAAGAATGTTTACTCTCTAAATATCTATAGGATGTTCCATTGCAATAATATTTATATGTGTGCATTAAAACACTTTCTTAGTACAAATGCACAAAATTATGTTGTATAATATATGATAATGGAAAATAGAGGGGGAATTCTATTAATTGTTTAAATATAGAGACAGTTCTATTTTGAATTATTCCTGATAATGTTCTTCCTAAGTTCTAACTTGAAATGTGTTTTCTTCTAGTAGTAATGCTGTTGGGATGTATTTCTGTCTTTAGCTTAGTCTCATTCAGCTCATAATATAGTACCATGAATATTCTTATTTTGCCCATAATGTACGTGAAATATTATCATTAATACTAATTATGTAATATTATATTGTGGATAATAGGTGTATTTGGGTTGCTTTGCGAGCCCAACAAATTTTATGGTCAAGCACAATTTGCTAGTGTAGTAAAAAGGGAACTGAAAACAGAGTTCCATCTTAATCTTGACTTGACTTAGCCAGCCATGTGGCTTCTAGTGACAAGGTTGGCATCATTAATATATTTATTTCTCTCCTACCCCAGTAATTTTATTACTATCCCAGTAGCGTCGCTGTCGCACAGTGGTTTTGAGGAGCAAGCCCTCTGCTATGTCAGGCATTCCACCATGGCTAAGAAAGCATAGACCGTAATTTCAGTTGTAAGTTAGACCTAAGCCCCTGAGAGAGAGCAGTCTGCGTCAGTAGCTCTAGTTACTTACTTTGCTTATCAATATGTGTTAGAGGTGTCATTTAGAGATTCAGAATTGTAAAGCGGTAGGTTACTGATACTGCCGACTTTGTTCAGAGAAGCTTCCTTTTGCTAGGGGGCCGGTGGTAACGGCAGAGGCTCATAACTGGTCAAAGTGATGAGAAGATGCTGTGATTGGATGCTCAGCCATATGTGTGTATATATATTTATGTATATATACATACGTGAGAAGAGATAACTTCAGCCTTCCAGGTCTCTCTCACAGAACATATGCAAACAGTACAGTAGGTTTGTGTTGTTTGGGTATTTTCAAAAACCTACTCTTAAGTTTTTTGAGTCAGGGCCTCATGTAGTGAAGGCTAATATGGAACTTACTATGTAGATCACCTTCCCCAAGCGTAAAACTTGTTGAAAAACTTGATACTAGCAGCCTTCAGATGAAGATGTAGAACAAAAGAGAATGTAAGAACCAGAGGAAGTGGGGCTTCACATAGAGTGCTGACTTCGGGGCATTGCACGGCAGTGTGCTCTTGAACTCACAGCAGCTAGCGCTCGTGATTATCTGTGCGAGATCTGCACAGGATCGAGTTTGACTACAGCCTGTTGTGGACAGAGGAGGGACTCTCAGGTCCCACCCTTCCCAAGGATAGACACAGAACTAATAGTTGCTAAGTAAGGCAGAGGCATTTTTTAGTGGTGTAGCCACTTCATACAGTGCTTATGCTCCTGTAAACAGTCCCTCATCCATGTTCCTATAAGCAACCATAATGAAACTCATTGGGTCATCAAAAGAAAAAAAAAGAATCAAAGAGGGGAGTTAAATATTTTCCTGCTATAGTTTAGTTGGGGAATGTTTTTCTCTTTTTTTAAAAAAAAACATGAAATTGGAAGGAATTCTGTTTAAAAAGAATATCTCTTCTGTGCTGGGTAGTTTTATGTCTACTTGTCAAAAGTTGGAGTTATTTGGGAAGAGGTTACCTCAAGAAAATGCCTTACCAGATTGGCCTTTGGAAAAAAGCCTGTGGTATGTTTTCTTGATTGATGTTTGAGTGTTGATGTAGGGCCCAGCTCATCTTGGGCAGTGCCATCCCTTGGCTGGTGGTCCTGGGCAGTATAGGAAAGCAGATCCAGCAACCCCAGGAGGAGCGAACCAGTAAGCAGCACTCCCCGTCACGTCCTCCTCAGTCCCTGGGCCAGGGTCTTGACCTATTGAGTTCCTGCCCTGACTGCCCTCAGTGATGAGCTGTGTAAGCTGAGATAAATCCCTCCCTCCCCAAGTTGCTAGGGATTTCATCACAGCAGTAGAAAACCTAGCTAAAGTACAGTCTTACTGTCTTGGATTTGCAATATGAATAGTAACTGGTCTACTTGAAGATTCTGGCATCTTATATAACTCTTCATTATTGCTATGGTTTTTGTAGAGTTTTAAACACATAATTATTTTCCTTCCACGAAGTTTGTGAGGGGCTGTACATGAATATAAAAAAATTGAATTTTACTGTACCTGATGATGTTTAATAAAGTAGTTTTAGGAATCGAAAATACATTGTAAGGGAGAAAACCACAAGTTTTTATTAGCAAATACCTTATTTTCTGAATTAGAATAGCTTTGCTTTTTTTTCTTTTGATAAAATAACTCTTAAAACTGTGCTTGAGTAGAGTAGTCCTAAAGAAGTAATGCCCTTTTAGATCTAATTATCCAAACTAATTATGCACAGGAAATTTGCAATAAATAGCTTAGATCTCAGCAGGAAATTTAAACAGCAACAAGAAACAAAACCTAATTCACATGCCAATTTTTCAGAATTCTATAGCAAGACATACATGAAAGTTAGCTCTGAATCCTTTAGCAATAGGGATCATTAAAGCATCTCATCTTTTCTTATGGTGTCCAAGAACAAATCATGCAGAGACTTTGGTATGCTTTGTGTTCATCTCTGACCCATTGCTGTAAAGACAGGGCAGTGGTGGTGGTGTAGAGATTGGACAGGTTGGGATAGCATGTCCATTTTTGTAGCCAGGTACAGATAACACAATATCACTAAAACAGAACTCCAAGATGGGAGCGGGAAGGGAGTACCTCAAAGGAAGGGATGCTAAGTGGACAACATGGAACATGGCCTCCTTTCAAACCCTGTCTTCTACCTTAAAGCCAACAGCTGGATAGAGTTGATATAAAACTAATTTAAACAACAACAACATTAAACTAAAACCAGGCTGTAGAAAAAAGCTGAGACTGACTTTATCACATATTTTGCTCAAATGTTATTGTATTGATGTTTTTAAATCTAAAACACTTTTTAATAAAAATTTAGATGTTTGGCTAGCGAGATGGCTTAGCTGGTGAAAGTGCTTCCCACCAAGCCTGTGTGATCCCTGGGACTAAATGGTAGAAAATCAGCTCCTCTTTAAGTCCTCTGTCAGCTGTACACATGTTGAGGCACATAGTTGCATGTACATACACACTCCCCCTCAACCCCCACACCATCACTCCCTCACCCCACAGGCACGCACAAATTCAAAAATTATATTTTAGTGTACTATGAATGTTTTTGTATGTGTGAGTGATTTGCTTGTATGTTTTTTTCTATGTGCCTGGTTTCAGAGACCAGAATAAAGTGTCAGTTGCCCTTGGACTGAAATTATAGAAAACTGTGAGCTGTAATGTGGGTGCTGGAAATTGAATTTGGGTCCTCTGGGAGAGTAGCCAGTTATTTTTAACTGCTGAGCAATGTCTGCAGTCCCCAGCCTCCTATTGATGAGTCCAGGTTGGGCTGGAACTTGCAATGTTGAATATTTAACCTCTAACTGTAAACTGACCTCCTGCAATAAAACATTTTTTAAAAAATTTAGTTGTTTAGAAGGGTGAGGTGCTGATGCTTGAATATGTTCAATAGAGACATCCTGCTTCTCACTTAAAAACAAAAATAGAAGTAAAAGCCATATAATAGCAAATGAGACTCCAAATCAGTGCTTCTTGTTTTAAAGTAGAGGGACTACTTTGGAGAATTATTTAGTAGCTTTGGTAGTAAGAAAATGATTGCTCTTCTAGTTCAACTATGAGGTTTTAAAACAATAATATTATTCATTTTAAAAATTAAATTCTAAACTAATTAATTGCTTCTCAGTGTTTTGCCTTTAAAGCAGCGGCATTTTTAGATATAAATTGAGACGGTATCATTGTTGTATTATTTCTAATGATTCCTTTACTGTCTAATTTTACTAATTTTACGTTGACTTGACACAAACAAGAGCTATTTGAAAGGAGAAAACTTCGAGAAAATGCCTTCTTAAGATCTGGTTGAACTGGGCAGTGGTGGCGCACGCCTTTAATCCCAGCACTTGGGAGGCAGAGGCAGGCGGATTTCTGAGTTCGAGATCAGTCTGGTCTACAGAGTGAGTTCCAGGACAGCCAGGGCTGCACAGAGAAACCCTGTCTGGGAAAAATCAAAAAAAAAAAAAAAAAAAAAAAAAAAAAAAAAAAAAAAAAAAAAAACAACAAAAAAAAAAAGATCTGGCTGTAGGACATTTTAATTAGCCCCTTGTGGGTGGTGCCATCCCTGGGCTGGTGGCCCTGGGTTCTATAAGAAAGCAGGCTGAGCAAGCCATGGAGAGCAAGCCAGTAAGCAGCACCCCTTCAGCCTTTAGGTTTCTACCTAATTTAAGTTCCTATCTTGACTTCTTTTGGTGATGAATGGTGATGTGGAAATGTAAGCAGAATAAATCCTATCCTTCCCAAGTTGCTTTTGGTCATGGTGTTTTATCATAATAATAGTAACTAACTAAAATAGTTCTCTAATTGTACCTTTAAACTATAATCTCATAAAAGCTACACATAGGTGAACTTACTCACTCTTAGAAACACTACTTAAAGTAGTCTATAATGTGGTACCTGTTTAGTAACCAAAAAGCAATTTGGGAGACATTGCAGAATAAAATCTGATTTCTTTGTTAAATTTTGTTTTTCCCCTGCCTCTACTGGGCAATGGAGATATTTCAAGAAAGAGTGGAGAGACTAAGAGAGGGAGGAGTGCTCATTTTGCATTATTTTTAAAAATTATTTTAAATTTTATGCTGTTTTTATATTCTAATTATAGTATTAATGTTTTCAGCTTTTGTAATGTAAAATGATTTTATTTTTAAGACAGGCATCACTGTGTAGCCCAGGCAGCCTTGAACTCATGATCTTTTTGCTTGCAATTATGTCGCTTGAGGGATAAAATTACAAGTCTGTGCCATCATACCTGGCTAAAAACAATAATTTAAATATTAACCTTTATTCACAGGGGTTTTGCCTAGTGTCATCCTAGATCTTTAGTAGATATTAAAGGGTCATAGGTTACTGGTGAATATGCATGTACAGATGAGTATCTTCAGCTGCAACCTTAGTACTTGGTTCAGATGTAGGTAGAAGGATCAGGAGTTTAATGTTAGCCTTTGATATGTAGCAAATTCGAGGCTAACTGGGTTTGTCTGAGACCTTGACTCAAAAAGAAAATTTCCTAAACAGCCCTACCAGTCCTCTCCCCACAAAAATTCCCAACAGAACATGAAACATCTTCGGATTGGGAATGATTTGCTGATAAAAATCACAATAGAGACACATTTTTTTAGATTAGTTTCTACTTTCTAGAGCTATCTTTTGGCTGTATTTGGAAAATTACTACTTCTATTTTAGAAACCTCAGATAACTAGAGTTCTCCATTGTTAATTCCATTTATTGATTGAGCTATAGAATTTGTTTCAATAATCCATTCTTTTTTACCTCTGTTCACAAAACTGTATCTTATTACATTTCATTAATTTTGGGCAGGATATTTTGTCATAATTTTATTGTTTTAGTTCATCTATTCACCAATTTAAATATTTGACAGGATGGGAATACATACTAATAAAATTTTTAATTTTCTTTTAGTGTTAGCTAATTGGAACTGTCTTATGTTATAGTACTGATAAGTAAAAATGATACTCAACTTCCTTTTGGTGGCAGCCTCATCTTCCTGACCACTGTGCTACAAATCTAATCTGACTCTTCTGCCTTGAGAACTTGTCCTGACATACTAGTTGTCCTATCTGATATGGCTTATAAGGACATAAATGCTGTCATTCACATCTTCCTTCCGAATTTCCCTTTGTACACAAGGAAACTAAGGTTCAACGAGATGAACACATTAAAGTTCTCATGGTAAGGACTGTGAACAGGAGCATCATTAGGCCTTCATTTTTCATTCACTGGGTAGAATATTATTAGTTATGTCTGAAAAAAGCTGCCTTCCCCTACAGTTTTGAATTGAGTGGGTGTTAAATGTAATAAAATGTTGGACAAATACTGAAATAAAAGGTTCATTGTTTGATTCTATTTCTAAACGAAGTTTGTAGTAGTACAGTTTAATTTGTCCAGATAAACTGAAGATTATTAATCAAATAGAAAATTAGAATAAATTATTGTTACATTTGTAAGTGAATGGTTTAAGCAGTTATATTGAAAACCTGGATACTTTTTAGAATGAACTTACTTGGATGACTTGATACTAGTACCTTCCCATATTTCCTGTCCTCTTGTAAAATTTTCTAACCCAGTAGGTAGGTTTTAGTACACTTATCCTGAGACCAGTAGCTGAGAAAAATGTTATGTAATGAACATAGAATTGAGTATGTTTTGAAATTAATGGCCTTTTATAAGCATGTTCTCTTTCCAAAGTATATTTTGCTTAATAAAATTTTATCTAATCTAGATGGGAGAATAACTCATTATATTCAAACTGACCTCTGTCCTCAGCCTTCAAGTACTCTACATTAGGATGAATCCTTTGAAGAGGCAGTTCAAAGAAGCCTGAAGTGTTGCTACCTCTTGTTCTTTGTGAGTTTAGGTTTTCTATTTGGGCTTAAAGGATGTCATCAACTGGAGAGAACTACATCAATCCAGTCAGTACCCTGACTTCAAAGATAAACAATTTGAATCTTAAGAAGTGACAGAGTGTGGACTAGAACCCAGCTCATCTCATTCGTTTCATTGTTTTGGTTTTTGGTATGAGAAGTCACCTAGAAATTTGATGAAAACTTGAGATTCCTTAAGGAGTTTGTATTTTTTTAGAATTAAGCATTATGTGCTAGACCAGGTTGTTGAGACTGTCTTCATTCATGAATGTTGTTAGATTTAGTGGTATCCCAGAAGTTGGAGCTCATAAAATAATTTCAATTATTATATGCCATAACTTTTCAGGGCATTTTAATCCTGACATATTGCTGTAGCTTATGAGTAAAATTTAAACAATCATAACATTTTTAGCTGATAGAACAATTGAGTATCCAAGTAGGCTTTTTTCTTAGTTTAAGCATTGAGAAAATATTTCTCTTATTAAAGAGATTGTTTATAACACTTTCAGTCAAATTCCTTACAGTTGCTGTGTGTTAGGTAGACTCCTAATGTTGTCTCTGGCCTGTTTGGCCACACTTGTCCTTTTTTTGGTTTTGAGTAAACAGGGCATATAGTAAGGGAAAGTAAGTTTTTTGGCTGGGAATTTTTAGGGAGTGTGTGAGGTGAATGATCTAGGGTATTTTAGGCTTAAGCTTGCTTATCTATAATGGATGTTGATACAACTGAAAGGAAAGATTGTGCAGTACTAGCACATGGCACGGAGAGCTGACTATATTTAAGAACATAGAATTTACCTGTGTGAGGCAAACCTGAAGGTAAGGAGATAGCAGTTCTGGGAAGACTGCTCAACAGGTATGAACAATAGTAATGATGGGAGCTTGCTTAGCTGTTTGTATGTGAAAGAAAATCTTCCTTTAGCAAACATATCACACACTACTTTGTAGTGCCTGCCAGGGACCAGTGCAGGAAGCAGAAAGAGGTAGAATATAGGGAATTAGTCACGTGGTCTTTGAAAGGACAGAGGGTTGTATTTTAAGCTAGGTCTCTGAGAATGACTTCCAGGACACCTTGCAGCCCACTATTGAGAGCTCCCATTTCTGCCACAGTCAGGTAAATGGCCAATGGGAGGTTGCCTGTGAAAACTGTGGCAAATAAATACCAAGGAATCACACAGCTGTTACTGTTGCCGTCTCCACTACTTGGAGTAGTGAAGTAGTTATGCTGTGACTTGATGCCTGTGACTGGGTGTTTGTGTATAGAAGTGATTGTTGTTAATAGCAGAACGCTAAGGAGACAGATCTACCTACCACATACTCCCTCTGTCAATGTCAGAATCATTCTAGAGCTCTCTTAAAGATTCAGCTATATTTAGCTTTCTGTTTATGGGATTATATGGAATTGTGAATTTCTGTGTTACTAACTTTTATGAAACAGTTTAGAATTCTGTTATTCATGGTTATGTGCTTTCTCCTGAAGGAGTAGTTTAATTTGGGTTCAGATTTTCTGGGATAAGAATAAAGGTAAAGATGCTGAAGAAGTTAAAGGAGAAGTCTGTTCATGTAAATAATCTCCAGAGAGAGGCATTGTGGCTTTTCAGTATTAACATGGGGTCTACAGCTCTAGTCCTAGTACACATAGTTTTGGAGATCACATCAGATCCAGTGCCTTCATGGTAGTATGGCCATAGACCTCATTTTAAACTAGAATAAGATCAAATTTTTAAGAGATACTAATTACATTTTAAAGTTTTTGATCATAAGCATTATGAAGTGATTGTAATCATCTTTTTTGTTTTTGATTTTTTGTTTTTTTGTTTCCTGTACACATGCCCTAAGCTTTATAACTTGGAGAGTGCTGGGTGTTATAGAGTGTAGTATTTTCAGCCTATGCCTTTAGGAACTCTTATAGTGCAGACCATAGATCTGTGTCTGTAGTTCACAGCCTGAACCTCCCTGCTGTCTTTGATCAGCTGCCTGATCCCTCTGCTCATCTCTCCAGCTTTGTTTTCTCTTTACTCACATTGTTTCTCCCACGCTTCTCTGCTTTCCGGAGAGAAAACCGACTTTGTACAGATCTCACAGGTCTATTGAAGTACTCCTTAACATTGTGAATTGTCAGTCTTTGTGGTCAGCTGGAAACCTCGGGGGGTGGTGGCTTCTTATATTGGTTGTGGCTTAGATATGTATACATAAAAACACATGTTTATATTTTAGTTTTGGACTTGAAAATATTCTAGAAGCTGAGTTTCAAGGCAGTATTTTACATTTATTTGGTACCCTTGTTTTAGTGGATCATACTAGACTATTTCACAAATCTTTCCTTTTAAAAAGTAATTTTTAGCAGGGAGGTGGTGGTGCACTTGCTTAATGCCACCATTTAAGATGCAGAGGTAGGCAGATCTCTGTGAGTTAAAGCCTAGCCTGATCTTTAGAGTAAGTTCCAGGACAGCTAGGGCTACACAGAGAACCCTGTCTTGAGAAACCAATAAGCCCCACCCCCAAAAAGGTCACCTTTAAAAAAGAGAAGTGATTGGTGATTGGAAATGGGTCTTAGAAATGAATCTTTAAGGATGGTGTGTTACAGAGTGAAAATTGTCAAATCTGCCTTTTAATCCAGTATTAAAATGTTACAGCACATAAGAACATTTCATTAGCACTGTTCATGTGGTCATGGAGGGCTATCCTGAGAAGGGTACATATAAGCTATGTACCCTGCTATGTAAACGTTTCTAGGCAGAGGGATTATAAATCCTCAGAGAGGTATAAGGTCTTAGATACTAAAGGAATAGAACGACCAGTGTGGCAGGCACCTAGGAACTGAGGTAAAAGCTTGGAGGAGACTGATGAAAGAGACACTCTGTGGAGGTCTGTAAAGCACAGTCAGTGACTTGGACTTTTCCTTTTTCCTCTTTTTCCCTCTCTTTCCTCATATTCTTTCTCTCTTACGTCCATCCTGCCTTCTTCTTTATCATTCTTCTATTTGTCTTTAGTGTTGGGTAGGTAATGCTTTACCATAGCATAGAGCCAAAACTCCAGAGTGGATTTTGTTTATTCTTAAAGTTACTGAAAATACAGAGTTGGAAAATGATGTCAGAACATATTTCAAGAAGCCACTGAGATTTCAAAGTAGGGCAAGAAGGGAAGAAAGGAGACCCGTTTGGTAGTAGAAAATTAATGATAGATTGGATTGTTATTAAGAGTAGTGGCAATGAAATGAAGTGGTGGATTGATCTGAAGTATGTTTTGAAAGAGGAAATGACAGGATTCCATGGCAGCTGGTAAGGAAAGGAGAGGTTTTAAGTTCAGGATGATGTTTAAGTTTTTGCTTTAAGCAACTAAGTGGCTGGAATTATGTTATTCATCCATTATTATATTTTATTTTTTAAGTATTTCAAGGTAAATTGCCATCATCAGTGTTGGTGTAGGCCAATTCAAAGCCTGAATCTGGGCTTGAGAGGTATCTGAGGTGGTCAGCCTGCCAGTTCTCTTGCTGTCATGTTCTCAGGGCTGGCTTACTAGCAGCCCCCACTACCAGGGCCAGCTCTACCCTGCTGCCCGGGCAAGGTGCAAGGCCTACTCTTCTGAGTAGTACAACTGGTGTGGGACATGGCCATTTCTCCCACTCTCATGAACCTGGGGCCAGCTCTCCTGCCTGCCATAGATGCTGAGGGATGAGGGAGGGGAGAAGGGTGACACCACCCAGCAGACAAGAGGCAAGGCTGGCTGACTTGCAACCGCCACACCCAGAGCCAGCTTTACTGTGATGCCCAGGTGAAGTACAGGGCCTGCTTAAGAATAAAATATCTATAGCTACCCTTTAGTAATAGCAATAAACCAATCGTATGAATTTATTTCAACCTAACATACTTTCCCAAAGCAGTTTTAAACATGTGATACTTGTATATACATCACTGCTATATATGCTGGAATTAAGAACACAGAGTCTCCTCCATTTTCCAAGCATTATTTTCACTTGCTACATGAAATTTGGTATATGATTTTCTTAATGAGATTACATTATTACATATTTTGTTATTCTAGACCATTAGAGAAAAATTTGAGGCCAATATTTACATTTTCATAAATGGGAACAATTTCCAATCTTACATTTTTTTATGTGCCAGGAGTAGTACTCGGGGCCGTATGCATGGTAGGTAACCCTTCTATTACTGAACTACATCTCTTACTCCCTATAATGTTTTTATTTGCTTTCTTCTAAATGTTTCACTAGTACTCTTTTTGGTAGTATTAGTAGTGCTAATAACCAAAATAAGTGTGTATAATTCAGTCTTTCTGATATTTATTAAAATTGAAAGACATTTTAGGTATTTTTTAAGCCTTCCATGTTATTATTTTACAGATTGATTAAAATGAACAGAACTTTGTGGATGTGTTCATGACCATCTTCTGTACCCACTCACTAAGCATCCACTCCTGGTGGAGATGTACACTGTCTGATTGGTTATTGTGAGACGCTTGTATCCATCTGTAGTAATGGGATGGATTAGTTGCTCATTGTTTCCTATCATTCTACTCCTAGATTATTTTTAATGGCTATGGTCTTCCAGTGCCTTTATCTTAAAATTTTGACCCACCACCACTTTATGTATACTTCAAGCTCAGAATAATTCTCCTCCTGTACCAGTCGGTTTGTCATTTACTTCAGAATAGTTCTTCTACTTATGTTTAAGCTTTAAAACTTTTATTGTTTTATCTTCTTATCCTTATTCCCAGTATCTCCCTCTTTATCTTTTTAAAATCAGCTCACTTGACTTATTTAGATAAAGTTGGGCATATACAAAGTTAGATTTGATTATGGAGAATTTGAAAACTAGTCAGAGAAATTTACACTTTATCCTATTTCTAATAAAAATAGGCAAATATTTTTAAGAAAGGTGTGTATGATCAATAAAAGAGATATAGTTAACCAGGTACTGTTATGTAGGATTGTTTATACAGGAGTTAACAATTAGCGTGGAAACCTTTAAAAAAAGAGTGATTTCTCAGGACAGGTAGAACAAGGTAGCTTAGGGGAGGAAGGATTATAAATACCATTAGTAAATCAACCTTGAAATATAGAGGACAAAAGAAAAGTGATATTGGAAAGGAGAGCTGGTTTGAGGAGGAAAATTATTTAGATTTTAAATACTCTCTAAATTATGGTAGGCTATAGATTTCAGACTTTAGGTTAGACACTGAACCTGATTATTAAGACCTCTTTTTTTTTTTTTTTTTTTTAAAGCTACAGTACTGTACTGGCTGGTTTTGTGTGTCAACTTGACACTGGCTGGAGTTATCACAGAGAAAGGAGCTTCAGTTGGGGAAGTGTTTCCATGAGATCCAGCTGTGGGGCATTTTCTCAATTAGTGATCAAGGGGGTAGGGCTCGTTGTGAGTGGTGCCATCTCTGGGCTGGAAGTCTTGGGTTCTATAAGAGAGCAGGCTGAGTAAGCCAAGGGAAGCAAGCCAGTAAGGAACATCCCTCCATGGCCTCTGCATCAGCTCCTGCTTCCTGTCCTGCTTGAGTTCCAGTCCTGACTTCCTTTGGTGATGAACAGCAACATGGAAGTGTAAGCTGAATAAACCCTTTCCTTCCTAATTTGCTTCTTGGTCATGATGTTTTGTGCAGGAATAGAAACCCTGACTAAGACAAGTACATTTTAAAAATATACAATGGCTTACACCTTTAATCTCAGCACTTGGGATGCAGAGGCAGAGGCAGGTGGCTGTCTAAGTTTGAGGCCAGCTTCGTCTAGAGAGTGAGTTCCAAGACAGCCAGGGCTACACAGAAATCTCATCTTAAAACAAAGTAAAGCAAACTAAAAAACAAAACAAAACAAAACATAAAAATTAAAGCTTTATTTTATGCATCTGGGTATTGTGTGTATGCATGTGTTCTATTTGTGTGTTTGATGCCTGTGAAGGCTGGGAGAATGTACCAGATTTCCAGAAACTGGAATTAAGGATGGTTGTGAACTGCCATGTAAAGTGTTGGGACTCTAATCTCCATTCTCTGGAAGAACAGCCAATCCTTTTAACTACTGAGCCAGATCTCTAGCCCCTTAATATACTTTTATTTTTTCTTTGACAAGTTCATGTATGTAAACAATGCATCTTGATTATATACAACTCCCAACTCTCCTTTCCCATTCACTCAGTGATCCCCCAGCTTTTTCCTTCTACTTCCCCGAGAGAACCCTCAATAGGTTCATGCCCCCCTCCCCTCTCTTTTTTTTTTTTTGAGACAGGGTTTCTCTGTGTAGCCCTGGCTATCCTAGAACTCACTCTGTATACCAGGCTGGCTTCGAACTCAGAAATCCGCCTGCCTCTGCCTCCCAAGTGCTGGGATTTCATGCCCTCTCTTTTGTCTTTAAAATCCACTTGAGTTCAGTTAGTGCTGCTGTTGGACTGTTGTCTGACCTATGGACTTGATTTTGTGCAGGTAACATAGCTGCTGTGATTGCATGAGTGTGATAGCTTGTCCTGTTCAGAAGACAGCACTTCTCCCTTCTTCTTGCTCTTATAGTCATCTGCCCCTCTTCCTTGTTGTTCCTTGATTCTTTGGGGATAGGGGTTTCTTGATATAAATGTCCTATTTAGGGCTGAGCACTTATTCTCAGCACTTTGATTAGTTATGAGTTTCTGTATTAACTGTTAACCACTGCAGAGAGAAGCTTCTCTGGCCAAGGTTGAGGGCAACGTTAATCTATGGGTATAAACACAAATGTTTAGAAGGCAGTTTGACAACATGCCATTTAACAAAACAACAGTAGTAGTCTTCCTCCTAGGGCCTGTGACCTCCTGAGCCATGTGCTCCTGGGCAGATTTATAGCATCAATCCTAAGCTCCTTGCTATGGAGAGATGTCAGATCCACCCATAACCTTTGAGCTACTATTGCACCAGTGGGTACATCTTACCTGGTTTTGTAGGATGCAGCTGGTCACAGAAGTATTATTTGATGTTTTGTCTCTCGCAGCAGTCTGCAGATCACATTTTGGCACCATGAAGTGAAAGTTAGTCATCAGGGAGGAAGTTTTCATGTCAGTTACTGATTTTTCTATGTCCTACAACCAAAGATGTTGTGTCTTTGGCAATAGGTTCTTAACATCTAGTTTTGTTGAACAACCAAGAGTAATGACAATTGCCTGTGTCATTTGTGGGGGCTTCCAAGAAGATGTCTTTCTTAAATTCAACAAGAAATGTTTAGAGTTCCATTCAAGTAAAAGTTGTAAACTGCATACTTATTAAGAAATTACATGTTTTGGGGAGATTGCCTATAAATAGAATACTATAAATGGATAGTAATACAGTATTAGCGTATGATTTGTTTTTAGTGTAATATTATTGAATAACTTTCAACTAGTTGTCATTAGCCTGAGTAGTAAGTTACTATGATTCTTTTTTCTTTTTAAAATGGCAGACTTATTGAGGCATATTTTACAGTAAAATTCACCAATTTTTAGCTAATTGATTTGGATAAATGTATAGAATTGTGTGATTAGTATCACAATTAACATTTCCATCACTCATAAAATTTACTGATACCCTTTTGTAGATGTATAATCTTTTAAGAATATAATTTTATCAAAGATTTTAGTTTCAAATAAATAATTTTAGGAATGAATTTTAAAATAAGCCAGATATTAAATTGGAGATCACATTTGTTGATTTTTTAGTAGCTTAATTTGAATCCATCATAATTAACTAGGTAATTTAAGGAAGGGACTGTGGGTGCTTGCTTTTATGTTTCCACTTTATCTTATCTTAGCGCTGTCATTCAAAAAACTTGCTAAAATCAGCTTCGTATCATGATCTGAGGTTTCACATATGCTCCCTGTGCTCTTCACTTTTCCTCTTGAGCATTGATCTCACTATTCTCTTTGATAGTCACCTGTCTCTCTTTTTCTATAAGCCTTACCGAGGTAGCTCATTTTCTTGAGTGTTATTTTCTCCCCACCACCTACCTCAGAGACTGATAGAATATGTACTTGAATATCTTCTGAATGTGTTTTCCCATTCATTCAGTCTCAGATACTTGAAAGTAGTATTAGGCTCTTAAATCTTTGTTCTAGAGGAAGGAAGGAGGGAGTGAAGGAAAAAAGAAAGAAGAACGAACCCATCACATTTTGCCAGTGCTTTCTCTCTTTCTCGGTACCAGCTTGTTTCCCACCCATCCAAGTTTATTTTCAGATCTACTTCCTTTTCTGGGCTTTTTTCACCTTAAACCTGGGGCTCTTTGATTTCAACCTTTTGCTTTTCATTTTCTCTTTCTGTAGTCCTGCTAATTCAGTTTTATGTAAACTGGTCTTTTATACAGAAAGTTCTTCGTTTCCCTGTTGTCTGCTACAGAAAATATTACTTGTTGAGCATAAAAACCTTTGTAATTTATTTTAAAGGTTTGAGTTCTGAGCATGTAGTACACTCTGATACATGATCTCTAACATGTTTCTAATCTACTTTTCCTGCCATCTTTTTCTACTTGAATATTTAAAGATCTCCACAATATGGCTGCATAGTCTTCTTGGACAAGGTCTTTTACTTGTCTGGCCCTCCCCCACCTTAAATTTTACTTGGGTGGTCTACTTTTTTATTTCTTCCTGTGCATTAATCTAAACCAAGAGTGCTCCATTTTATCTTTGCCTAGAATGTTTTAACTGTCTAGGATGATCATTTGCTATATTGCCTAATATTACATGTATTGACATCTCTTGTAGAAGATTAAATGCAAGCTGAGTTCAGGAACTGTGGTCAGCACACACTAGAGTTTCTCATTGTCTTACACTGCTGTCTATCCCCAACTTAGTCAAGGTTTCATGTGTATCACCGATTGCTTAGAACACTTATGTTCCTGCTTATGCCTCCCAAGCGCTAAGATTACTGGTATGAACCACCACCTCCACTTAGCTTCCTATTGTCTTAGTGTGGTGCTTGTGCTTGATATTCAGAGAAACCTGGTCACTCTCACACAGAGAATAAATCATTTAGAAGCCAACGAAAAGTTGAAGAATAATGACAACTACATTAAATGTTAATATACATGAACAGAATTGTTAAGGAAAACTCCCAGGATTTTAACACCTTTAATCTAGTAACCTCTTGTAACTTCAGTGCTGGGGAAGTAGAGAGACCGAGTAGGTCCCTGAGGTTTGCTGGGCAGTCAGCTTAGCTTACCTGATGAATTTCTAGACCAGGAAGAGGCCCTATCTCAATGTGTGTGTATGTGTGTATGTGTGTGTGTGTGTGTGTGTGTGTGTGTGTGTACATATATTCATATAAACATATGTTGTACACACCCAAGAATGACACCTAAAATTGAATTGTTCTCTGGCTTCCACATGCATACATACATGAGCACACGGGTGTAACCATCACACACATGCATATGTACACATACATATATATACACAATATAATCTATAGTTTAAGAAGCCTGTTTTTAGGATACTTAAATTATATGCATAATATAAGTAATTTTTGTCTTTATTTTTCACAGTGATTTTTATTAATACATAGTTATATGGTTACAAGTCTGAATTAAGTTATCTAATCTCATTCATTAATTTTTTAGAAATCTTTAAAGTGACATATTTATCCATTCATTATTTTTTAATAATTTAATTTAATTAAATGTTATGTATGTATGTTGCTGAAAAGATAGTTCAGCAGTTAGGAGCCCTGGTTGCTCTTCCAGAAGACCTGGGATTTAATTTCCAACATTCACATAGAGCTTATAATCACTTGTAACTCTTGTTCTAGGGGACCTATCATCCTCTTCTGGGCTCCATGGGTATCAGGCATGCATATAGTTCACATATATACATGTAGGCAAAATACTCATACATAAAATAGTCATTTATAAAACTGTATATGTCTGAGTGTGGATTTGTGCATGAGTGCAGTGTTTATGGAGGCCTCATCCTTAGAGCTGGGGTTGCATGTGGAAGTGCCTGACATGGGTGTTGGGAGCTGAACTTGTGTCCTCTGCAACAGCAATGCATGCTCTTAACTGATGAGCTGTTTCTTGCTGCCCTGCACATGCTAGTCCTACCCCTTGTAGATGGGATGAACTTAGTTTGGAGGGATGGAAAAATAAAACCACTTCTTTTAGAACACTAGAACTGTTCAGGGTGCGCAACAGTTATCTCATTTCAGCTTAATATTTACTGATTATTACTCTGATAATATGCTTGGAAAGTGCAAGTGGACCATATTGTTGTAGAAATATTTAATCTCAATCTGAGGTTTCTACCGTACCTTTGAAAGGCTTATTATAAGTATAAAGGTCAGCCGGGTGGTGGTGGTGGTGGTGGTGCACGCCTTTAATCCCAGCACTTGGGAGGCAGAGGCAGGTGGATTTCTGAGTTCGAGGCCAGCCTGGTCTACAGAGTGACTTCCAGGACAGCCAAGGCTACACAGAGAAACCCTGTCTCGAAAAAAAAAACCCCAAAAATTATATATACATACATACATATATACATATGATATACATATCATATGTGTCTTTATCCGGGAACTGAATGATCAAAGGCAGGGTAGAAGCCCCTAATTGAGATTAAATATTTCCTACAACACCATATGGATAGGATTTCTGATGTTATTGCAAGAGAAAGGGGTGGGGGGAGACAGCCCTAGAATATTTTGGATTTGAATAGGATGTGGGTCAAGAAAGAGGAGGATTTTAGACAAAACAAAGATTAGGAATATCCTAAGAGTAAGATTAGAAACTTTCATTGTAGAATGGTGGAGGAACTCTTAGATTAGTAATAGAATGGTTGTATTGGTTTCCTGTTGCTACTGTAATAATATCACACATTTGTGACATGAAAGATTGTATTCATTACAGTTTTGGAGGTAAAAAATTTAAATGTATAGCATGGTATCACATGCCTACAATACCAGCATTTGGGAGGTAGATATAGGGCAATCTACAGTTTAAGTCAGGCTCAGCTAACTAGTAAGTTTGAGGTCAACCTGGGCTATATAAAAACTGCCTCAAAAAATGAAATAAAATAGTTTAAATGTGTGTGACCAGGCTGTATTTCTAGGGCCTCTAGGGAAGACTAGTATCTTGTTTCTACCCTTGCCTCTGAGCTTCTCTGGTCCCCTGCATTTCTTGGCTGTGGCTCCTTCCTTTACTTCAACTACTCTAGCCCAGTGGTTCTCACCCTGTGGGTCATGACTCCTTTGAGGGTTGGATGACCTGTCACATATGTTACCTATGACTGTTGGAAAACAGATATTTACATTATGATTCATAACAATAGCAAAACTACAGAGATAATTTGTGTTTGGAAAGTCATCACAACATGAAGAACTGTGTTAAAGGGTCACACATTAGGAAGGCTGAGAACCACTGCTCTAATATCTTCTTCCTTCATCATATCTCCTTTTCTCCGACCTTACCTCCCTCTTGTAAGGACTCTCATGATTAGATTGGCCTGTAAACTCCCCACCTCCAGATCTTAATGGAGTCACATCTACCGAGCCCCTTTTGGTGTATCAGTTAATACACATAGGTTCTTGAGATTAGGATGTGGACATCTTTAGGGGGCTCTTTTCTAGCCTGACCGAACAATCATGAGATACTCAATAATTGTCTTCAAATATTTGAAGGAAAGGCTGACATATGGAAGATGGAAGGACTATACTTTTTTCTGTGTGGTCTCAGGGATAGAATTAGAACCAGTGGGTGGAAATTATAAAGAGACAGATTTGTACTCACTGTAAGAGAGAACTTTGTAACAGAGCTGAGGATGGAGTGGGCAGTCTTAGAACACAGCATGTCCCAGACACTGTCAGTGTTGAACAGGGAGTGAAAGACCTCTTCCTGATTGTCTTAGATGAGGTTTAATGAACTTAAGACTGAATGGATAGGGCTAAGGGAACCTTATACCTTTGTCTGTGCTGAGTTCAGGTGATTGTCTGCACATTCCAGTTCTGGTAGCATTTGGATACAAAACAGAGTTTCTCTAGAAAGGAGCCTAACTTGACTCCACCTATTGTCTGGTTGTTGCTCGTTACTCATTTCAGCAAACAAAGGACTCAAGGAGAGAGAAAGAGATCTAAAAGAGATCAGTAGATTTAGGATTTACTACTAAGATAGAAACTCTTTTACTTGGTAAAGTTCTTGTAGGTTCAGTCTTTTTATTTTGTTTTGTTCCGTTTGGAAATGGGGTCTTATGTTTTTCTTCCTTCCAAGTACTGGGATTATACAGTTCTGGATATTTTCCTTCCCTCCTCTCTCCATGTCCCCTCTTCTTCCTTCTTTATTTTTCCCTCTCCCCTCCTTATGTAGCCCAGTAGCCCAGGGTGGCCTGAAATTTATGTCCTCCTGCCTCTGTCTCCTGAAAAACAGATTTAGGCTATCATACCTGTTTACTTTAACATACTAAAAAGAAAAAAAAAATCTCTTACTGAGGTGGAAAAAAAAAAGACTTTAAGAAAACAAAATAGATGCAATTTTTAAAAGTTATATGGAAAGGAGTTTAACTTTTAAAAAATTATTCTTTGAGAATTTGTACATGTACACAATATATTTTGACCATATTTCCTTCCCACAACCTTTCTCCAACCCTTCTGGATCCCTTCCCACATCCACTCTCTCAATCTCTCTCTCTCTCTCTTTCTCTCTCTCTCTCCCTTCCCCTTCCCACCTCCCTCCATTCCCTTCTTCCTCCCTCCCTCTGCCTCAGAATAATCCACTTAGTCTGGTCAGGGTCAGTGCTACTCATATATGTGGGCCATCCACTGGAGTATGCTTATCCTACCAGGAACCACACTCCCAAAGAAAATTGACTCACCACTTGCAGCCACTATTGTTAAGGCCTCCTTACGGGAAGGAGTTTGAAAATTTAATTCTACAGTTATTTAGAGAGAAGATAATTTTGGAATTCGATATAGTATTGTAAAAACTGTAAATGACGTTATTCATCTATGTTAAATATTATGTTACATTCATAACCAACAAATTCCATCCCATCTAGAGGTTTCAGTTGGGAAGTCTCATCTTTTAAGGATGTTTATTATCAAGTTGTACTTGACAATACATAAGTTGTTTATTATCAAATAGTACTAGAAGATCAATACTGAATGTCAGAAATCCAAGTCAAAAGTCTTCATATTATTGGAGGGGCTTTTATGTTCCTGGGAGACATCATTGCTCCTAAAAAAGCTAATATGTCTATAGATTGTCATAATGTATATTTCTTTTTCATATTTTAAATGAGCCTGTAGCTCTATAGATTAAAACTTTTGAGAGGAAGAATTGTTTGCTTAGAGAAGTATTTTTATGAAACAGAACTAAACTGAACATTCTTTCTAGCCAGCTTGGCATAGTATAGCTTCATGGCATTTATATTCCCACCCAAAACAAAACAAAACAAAGAAAAAAAAAAACAGAAAAAAACCCAAATAATTATGTGTCATATTTTCTACTAATATATGACCTTGGTAACAGTGTACAAACACTTCCATTGTTTCTCTAGCTTACTCCTTATATTTCATCCTGGATCCTCTCCCACATTAAATCAGCATGCCTGCTATAATACCTGCTTGACCATGAAGTAAATAGTATTAGAAAGGGCACTAAGAAGTTGTTTTTTTTTTTAACTCCAAGCTTTAAAGAGGCAAATAGTCTAATTTGGTATAATAGGTTCTTCAAAATGTAGAATCCAAATCAACGTTTCTTAAACTCTAGGCATTAGAGATTTAAACCTTTGAAGCTTCAGACAGAACTTTAGTGAATGTGCCATTTCTGAGATGAGTGTTCATAAACATTTATTATCTCTTTCATGAATTATCATTTAATAACTACTATGTGTAAAGTTTTTCATAAGCACTGCTTAATGTTCTCAATTTGCAGCTCTTTGGGTGTGTATGTTCCCATGTGTATGTGTTTGTACTTTGATGTGTGTGCATCAGAGGTCAACCTCAAGTGGTGTTCCTCAGGAGCCATCCACCTTAGGTTTTTTTTTGTTTTGTTTTTTGTTTTGTTTGGAGACAGGGTTTTTATTTTCCTAAGTCTCACCAGTTAGTCTAGGCTGGTTTGTTACCAATCTCCAGGGATTGTTCTGTCTAGACATGCTGCTTATTTTATTTTGTTACAGACATCTAGTTTGCTTTTGTTATAGTCAGAACACACTATGTTATTTCAGTTTAAAAAATTGTAAAGTAGTATGGATCATAATGGTATCTTATGATAAAGTTCTTATGGATGTTTAAAAAATATGTATGTAGCTATTAGAGTGTTACATGTATATTGGTTAGATTCCATGTATTGGTTTTGTTGCTTAAATATTCTATATCTTCAGTGATTTTCTTAATAGCAGTTCTGTCCATTGCTGAAAAGATGAATCCTCAGATGTAATCTGTAAACTTGATCTGTTTCTCCTTTCACGCCTACTACCTTTGCTTCATGTACTTTGAGGGTCTTATTTGGTTCATTCATACTTAGAATCATTATGTTTTCATAGTAGATTAGTAATTTTATCATTATGTAATATTTTTCTTTGTCCTAAAGTTTTCTTTGCTCTGGATTCTGCTTTATCTGATAGTAATCTATTCAGTCATTCATGATGGTGTGTTAGAACCACTTCATATCTTTTGACAGAAGAGGGAAATAATGGGTTTTAGGGCCAAATGTGGCTTCCAAATTGCTCACTTTTGTTGAATTTCTATTAAAGGTGCTACTATGTCCCACCCCATGTCCCACACCCCTCAAAAGGAATTTCATGTCTTGTGGTAGAAACTGTTTTCTGGTTGTTTCTTCATTGAGTTCCTAGTCATAGCCCCTTGCTTTTGATGTTGGTTTCACTTGTGCTGTTAGAGGAATTCTTGCTCAGGCTAGAGAGGAATGAGCTTACTGTGATGCCTTCTCTTAGAGGGCACTTTGGGACTGGCTCTAGTCTTAAGATCTTAGACCAGTTTGCTCTCCTCTTATCCACGTTTTGGAGTTCTCTTTTGTGCTATTTCTAGGATTTATAGATGTACTTGGAAGGGAGAAACTAGTCTGGTTAAGTTTATAGAAAAGATGGAGATCATCCTTGCAATATTACCTTTCATAGAAACCAGGGAATAGGTGTGTAACTTTTCTGGACTCATAACGCCAGGGCTGTCCAATGGAAATAAAATGCAAGTCACAACTGGGAGCCCTATGTAGCCACACTTAAAAACCCAAAACATAACCTGCCACGGACCGGGTTCATTGCAGGGACCCCGTTTTCCATGGGATGAGAATTCTGGTCAGGTGGGCAACACGTCAGCGGATGACACAGTTGACACAAGAGTGTGCTTTATCTGAATGTATTTCTTAAAAATGGCATGAGGATTTTACAGTCATTACTAGAGAGAAATGATAAATCTAGCAGCTCAGCAGTTAAGGTACATCTGAAGCCATCTAAAACACACTGGGTCTAAAGCAGCAGCAGGTGCTGCACACACTCCCCCCCCCCC
>JADRCD010169780.1:0-18321 GCA_019843815.1 Montemys delectorum | reverse complement strand
CAATGAACCAGATTCTTACCCACACCTAATGTCTGTGCCACCCTCCAAGCAGAATCATTGTTCATTGAAACAGTTGGTGAATGACTTCATGGATAGACCATTTCTTAAATGAATGTAACCTGTTCTCTGTTGGCTGAGAATAAAGTCACTCACTTAAGGCAAATAGCTTTGACCATAGCAGGAAGTCTGTATCCAAAAATCATGCCTACAATTTATTCCTTAGCGCAGCAGAACTGTCAACTCTCAGCTTAGCTACGATGGAGGTAAAATCCTTTGGTGATGTGAGTGTCATTGAAGTACAGCCTATTACAACGAAATTCAATGTCTAAAAATTGTTCTTGTTTTGGTCTTGTACCACAGTAAAAGCCAAGATTTTAAGCTCTACTAAATACAAAACAAACAAACAAACAAAAAAAAAAGGCTTTATATATTTATGTTCCTTTAAGAAAATACTAGTAGTGATCTACTATTTTGAAATATACAGTTAATATGTTTGGAGTTATTTAAAATTTATATTGAGAAAAATGTATGAATTTTCAGTATTGCTGTAGAAAAGCATCTACATAAGAGTATTAAATTGATTGTTGTTTTATATCAAACAACTTTTATAATAATCATTTTTATTGTTATAATATTTTATAAATTTTAAAGAATATGACAAAAAAGATATTGTAGGTATTGAAGTGGGGGGTCTCTGGGAGGAGTTGAGGTACAAAAGGGAAACAAGAATGTGATTTAATTCTATTTACTTAAAATATGTTTTTAAATGTTAACAAATTCAGATAAATTGAAATCATGTAACTTTTCTCATCGTAATGCAATAAAACTTAATAAATAAACAAATAAATAAATAAATGTCACGGTGTTTTGTTATGGTAAATTAAACCAGCAAATGACTATAGGAAAAAAATGAAATTCCTCTTCATAATCAATGTTTTTATCTAAGTAATCAACTGTTTAAAACAGTTCCATATAAAGTACAGTTCAAAACCATTTGATGTAGCTAAAACAAAAAGAAAGTGTGACCATAACCCTTACGTGCCAGTCTACACACAAAGCACATCCAGAGCAGTACATAAAAAACAAACAAAGAGCCAAGTGGCAAGGGAGTGATAATAAAGAACAGAAAAGTAAACAGAAAACAGAACACAGGGTAAAAAGCCAAAAGTTAATTCTTAGAATAAAATTTATAAAACTGATATATTCCTGTAAAGAACTAGTCAAGAATAAAAAATAAAAAAAATAAAAAAAAACAACTATACTAGTATAGATAGTATCAGAAAAAAGAGGTCACCAAATTTTGACAATAAAAAAATTAAAACAAACTTCCATGAAAAGCTCTTGGTAGACAATTTCTCAGAAAAGTATAACATAAGCATCCAACAAAAGTCTGAATCAGCGTGTAACTACTAAACTGGATCAATAATCTAAAATCTTCTGAAAACCAATCACAGTATATGGTTTCTCTAATTAGATTTCTAAATATTCAAAAAAGGCATACAACACAGATGCACGAATTCTGACCCACAAACAAAAGAAAGCCAGAAGAATGTACATTTCCCAAGTCATTTGTCAAAGTTCACAATCTTAACAGCACTGCACAAGATCTATGTAAGAAAAACACAACTTCACTTTCACCCATGAACATAGACATAAAAATATTTTAACAAACTAGGCATGGTGGCCTACACCTTTATTCCTAACACTAGAAAGGCAAAGCCAGGCAGATCTCTGTGAGTCTGAGGCCAGCTGGTATACAAAGCAAGTTCCAGGCCAACCATGGCTACACAGAGAAACTCTGTCTCAAATAGGAAAAAGAAAAAGAAAAAAGAGAAAAATTTTAAATAAAGCACTAACAATCAAAAGCACACACGAGAGCACACACAATTACTTGGTGTGCTTTACACGAAGGGCTGATTTCAAGTAAAGAGATAAACTACCCTGGTTGGATCTCCTAAAATAAAAAACATTCTAGAAAAGACAACCCTGGGACAATCTTGATGGCTAGTCACTATAGCTCCTGACTTTCTAATGTTAAATCTAAGTTATTTATCCATATTAACAGAAGGAAAAGGATAAATTCTATGACGACCTCAGATATACAAAACTCCTAAAATATACTCAATCCCACTCATAACTGAAGAAAAGAAAATCCACTTACTCAAGGGGAATAGAAATGTATTTCCTTGAATGATTAAAAACAAAACAAAAACCCTAAAAAACAAAAACAACAACAACAACAAAACCCTACAGAAAACTCCATACCTAATGGTGACACGTCGAATGATTTCACTTTGAGATCAGCATCAAGACTAGGATGCCCAGCTACCACCACTTCTATTCATCACTGTACCGGATGTCCTAGCCAGCAGAGTAAGACAAGAAAAATAAATAAAAGATATAAGGATCATAGAGAAAGACATTGAATTGTTATTGCAGATTATGATGTGTACATAGAAAACAAAAAGAATCTACAAATTAGAACTAATGAAAGTCTAACAAGGTTGCTGGTAAAATGGTTAAAAATATGTAAGTCAGATGAATTTCTATGTATCAGCAACAATAAAAAAACAAAATTAAAGACACAGATATCACCACCTACATTAGCATTGAAATCATAAAATCTAAACAGGATGTGAAGACTGATAGCTTTAGAAAGTATCAAAAATTTTAAAAAGTTTGTAAATGTTCATGGGTTCAAAGCTACAACGCTGTAAGGATATATTTCCAATTTTCTATTGAAGTCAATGTAATCCCAATAATAATTTCAGCAGGCTTAACATGGAAATGTATTAGCTGATTCAAACATATATGAGAAAATGCAAAGAGCTATAATAATCAAAAGTTTCTTGAAGAAAAGCAGTCACTTTAGGTTCTAGTGTATAATATGGTACTTCCCAGAGGATAGACAAATAGAGCATGGATGCTTAATGAATGACGGTGAAAAACTCCAGAGTCATGGGGAAAAGGATGGGCTTTAATAAAGAATGTTCAGATGGCTGGGGATCCATGTTAAAAGATCTCTAAATGTCACATCATATGTAAAAATCTCCAAGTAAAGCAGAGTCCCAAATGTTAAAAATAACAAAGCAAAGCTTCAAATGACCGACAGGAAAAATGTTCATGACCACAGGGAAAGATTCTTTACCTAGCACAAAAGACACTGTAAGAAAAATAATTTGAATACTTTTAAGTTAGAAGCTTCTATCAAACAGCACAAATAAAACAACAGAAAATAGTATTCCAAGTAACAGGGAACATGATTTTTGTGTAAGATTAATATGACAAAGAATATATGTCAAAACAACTTAAGTCACAAAAAATGGAAAAGCTACAGTGTCTTATGTAATCAGTACTTCAGACACACATACAAGTTAATCCACAGAGCCAGTGAGCATATTACCAAAGTGCTCAATCTGTTAGCCATCAAGGAAATGCCTAAATTCAAATTCCAAAGAGATGGCAATGCATACTTGAAAGAAATGTTTCTAGTTTCTCAACTAGGCGATGTCACTAACAATTTCTGGCAAGAATAAAATGCACTACAAACACCCATACAGGCTTTGCAGAAGGACTATGCAATCCAAGGAGTACTGCTCAATAAAACATTACAGTATTCTGTTTGTACTGTAAAGATACCCCATGACTTGCTGATTCCATTCCCACATATATATCACAAAAGTAAATATTCTAATATATACATATGGACAATATTAACACTGCTTATGTACAGTCCCAACTAAAAACAACTCGAATGCCCACCAACAATTATGTTTATGGAAATAGTATTTACTTAATTCAATGACCACTGAAATAGAATCAGTTAATGTCCTACTTAGTTTTTTGTCAACCTGACAGAAGCTAGAATCATTTGGGGAGAGGGTCTCTCAACTGAGAAAACTTCCCCAGGAGACTGGCCAGTGGAAGCATTTTCTTGATTAATGATTGATGTGGCAGGCTCACAGCAGGTGGTACTACCCCTGAGCAAGTGGTCCTGAGTTGTTGTAACAAAAAAACAACCCCCCCCCCAAAAAAAAAAACCTCCAAAAAACCAAAAAACAAAAACCAGACTGAGAAAACCATGAGGAGTAATCCACTAAGTGTACTCTTCCACAGCCTCTGTTTCACTTCCTGCCATGACTTCCCTCAGTGCTGGAAGGCAACTTTACAACTTGCTAGCTGAAATAAACCCTCTCCTCCCCTAGCTGCTTTTAGTTATCCTGTTTTTTATCACAGCAGTAGAAACCAATTAAGACAGTCAACTAGTCATGGATATCCATATAGACTTAACACTGAGCCACAAAAAGGAGGAGCTGACTGCATATTGTACAAGCACATTTATATAAAGCTCAAAACTAGAGATCTACAAATACTTTAGCAGCAATACGTTCAAGAAAGGCAAAGGAAGTTACAACCATAAATATCAGCATGTTAGCAAGCAGGCAAGTAAGAAAGAAATCTGAAAGAGCACAGGCAAGTAGTTTCTGGAATCCCAGGAGCACTTTGCTGTATAATCAAGAAAGTTATATACATGTTATTCTATTCTAAAGCATAACCTTAACTGATACAATCTTCCACGTTTTATTTCACATAAAATTGCTAAAATTAACTCACTCAAATTCCAACTGAAATAAACTAATAAAGAAGTTCTGAAATTTGCTGAAGTCTATTTCAAAAATAAATTAAGTAAAATACTTAACAGTAATTCAAATATTGGTACAGATTTGAATGGATACAACTGCTTTTACCTGGAACTCAAATTTCTACCATTCTAACTATGAAGAAAAGCTAAAACATTCATCTAAATACAGTTATTAAATGCTATTGATAGGTAGACTCTAGTATAGCCAGTAAAGAGCTCTCTCTTGGTCGTCATGTGAATTCCCTATAAAGTTTAGAACAGGGCTATGGTAAAGTGTTAAATGTAAAAATGCGGTGCCAGACCTGTGAGATGGCTCAAGAAGTAAAGGCACAGACCATCAAGTCTAATGATCTGAGTTTACCTTTGGGACACATATGAGACACAGAACAGTTTCTCACGGTGCCTTCTGACCTGTGTATGCCATCCCTTCCTAACCCAACCCCACAAAGTAAATAAAAATATATTACTTTTTTAGACTTAAATAAATTAGCTCCTTGATTACTTGTAATAATTAAAACTAAAATAACCAAACTCAATCATTTGTGGACACACTTAAAAAACATACTAACAAATATTTATGTACTGCTCAATATAGGCTCTAATATCCAGAAGTACTTTAAATTAATATAGTTTTTAAAATTAAACTATCTACACAAAATATATAGCACAAGAGGAAGTCAGTCAGAAAGCTATTAAGACTCAATTTAAGTCAAGCTAAAAGAGCCCCAGTACAATCCCCAAGAAGCTTAATGACAAAAACAGAAAAGCAGTACACAATGATATATGACTCAATGAAGTACCAAAGGAAGGTTACTACAAAATATTGGCTACCAGAGAAAGGACCTATCAAAACCACAAGGAAGAGTTACTGTAGGGAGACAATTCTCCTTTCAACTCATCACTCTCAGTTTTATACTTTAAGACAATTTTTTGTTCAGAAATATTTGTAGACAAATATTCCTAGACTAAATAGAACTGCTCCAAGGAAGAGAACACACTAATTTTCTGACTGATACAATAAAAAAAGTCTCTCTACAGAACAAAGACTAGCCAGATTTAGATCTCCTTAGCTTAATTTGTAACACAAATCTATTGGATGTTCCAAACTAAGCGGACCCATCTCCACACTGCCCTGTGAGGGGTTGGGAGAGTCAGGGTAGATTCAGGCAATGAGGGAGCTGATGCAGCCAATGCAGTCTTTAGTCTCAACCCACTAGACTCAGGACTTTAGCCAGCATCAATAAATCGAGGTGGGGCTAAAAGTAAAGTAAAATTATCAACCCTTTCTGGTTTTTTATCACTATAAAAACTTTTAACTGTTAATACTTAAAAGGACACTGGAAAAAAAGAACTCAGTAACTAATGACAACCACATATTTCCATATATAGAAAATTATCAGATATTTCACTTAACTCACATATATCCTAATATGTCTGGTTATTCATTTTAATGGTTCATTTATTCATTTATTATCAAGGACTTTACAATGTACCAAATAACATTTGCAAAAGCTCTAAGTAAGTCTAAGTCAAAAAGAAACGTGTAAAATGACTGTAACATAATTTCATGCATTCTGTTTAATGAGTAAGGTTAGTAAGAAATATGAAATTTTATCTACTTTATAAAGAATTTCCAACAGGAGGCAGAAGGTTCACAGTGTAAGTACACACTGCATCTAAAAAAATCCATGCATGATATATTTTCAGTCTTGTCACTCTATATGATCCAAGGACCAAGGGCCTCTACATCATCTGGGACTTGCTAGAAATACATACAGTCGGGGTCCAAGACTCCCTTTAATAAAAACAAAACAAAACAAAACAAACAAAAAACCTCATTTTAACTAGATCCTAAGGTGACTCCATGAGCTCAATCAATACCTTAAGTACTATGTGGGCTGGAGAGGTGGCAGGAAGAACTCTTGTTCCTCTTGCAGGGGACCTGGATTCAGTTTCCAGCACCCACATGGTGGCTCATACCATCTGTAAATTCAGTTCCAATGAGACCCATCCGCCTCTTCTGACTTCTGGCACTAGGTGCACTTGTCATACATTATGCAGGCAAACACTCACACACATAAAATAAAAACTTGTATTATCTTTTAAAAAGCACTACTCTATAGAATGATTTAAGCAAATAAATAACTAACCATTACCTGCTCTCCCACCAAAACCACCAAGAGACAAGTGGATCTAAATATGTAATAAAGATAGTGTTTCTGTCAATAAGCATACAAAATAAAATTCCACAAAAGTTAGGGCAGGGAAGTAAAGTCACAAATGATGCCAAGTGTATTTAGCCATTCACACTATCATATTCCAAATCTTAACAAAGAGGTTAGTAAGATAAATAAACAGAAGAAAATCTGAAAATATATAGTTTTATCACAATAAAAACATTACTCATTTTTATTTTTAAGTTAAAGTCTAGAACATAGTATACAGTAGATTACATATTTTAATATGTAATAATTTGATTAAATAAACAAAATTTGAATAATTAAAAGCACCTTTTTAGACAGCTCCTAAAAGAGATTTGAAAAACTCAGATTTCAGTTACTTTCTATATGTTGCCAAGGGCAGAGAATTATCTTCACATATTATTTATGTATGTGAAAGAGCTGAAGAAATGTGTGTATTAAATTAGAACATTCTGGTTATATATCAGTGAATATAAAATTGTCTTTTAGGTATCCTGCATGACTTAAGATATTGCGAATAGGTTTTAATTATTCTTTCCACATGCATTCCCTTCCCCCATAGGAAAAGCTGCAAATTCTTTAAGTTTTATTTAAATTTCCTGGTTTTGATAAAAATTCTTCTATGTTCAACCTTGTATTGCTTTGAGATGAAACATTACAGTGAGCTGGCAGCCCTTGAGATTGGGATTCATGGGGCCTCAAATTGTAGATGGCAGACAAGCATCTACCACTAGCCATTAAAGTAAGATCCACTGAAAACTGTGTAGTGTAGCTCCAAAAAATTATCTTGAAAATGTTAAATTGAGACGGGCATGTTGGCATACACCTTTAATTCCAGCACTTAGGACACTAAGACAAGCAGATCTCTATGAATCCTAGGCCAGCCTAAGGTATAGTTGCAGGCATGCCAGGGCTTCATAGTAAGACTTAGCCTAAAACCCACACCAAATTACAAAAAAACAAAACACAAAAAAACCTACTACAAAAGAATGAGAAATTAAAGCTTAAGAAAACAACACCAAATTAAATGCTATTAAATTAAAATACCTAAGCATGTTTTAGCCGGAAGTGCTTACATACAATAGAGAAATAACATACCTCTCTCTTATTTCTTCTGGCAACCTTGAGGAACTCCATAAGGATCTGTAGCTGAGCTGCATGTGATTCCTAGAATAGAAATTTTAATTTTCCTTAACAAATACAAGTTCAAAATTTTCATTAACAACTGTATAATCAGTATTAGAGATAAATCCACTTATGTTACTGTAGTACTTCGATGTTTCCCATCTGCTAGTTGCAATTTCAAAAAAAAAGAAAAAAAAATCAACTCGCTTTCCATAAAAAACAGCAGAAGACATTAGTGCTCTGCATGTTTTTTTAAAAAACCCATTTATAGGGAATGGCTTCTTTTCCCCAAACTCAACAAAATCAAGACAAAAATCACAATGGACCTAAAGTAGTTTCTAAATGTGAAAATAGTTTTCCTTAAAAAATTTTAGCAGGCAGTGGTGGCGCACGCCTTTAATCCCAGCACTTGGGAGGCAGAGGCAGGTGGATTTCTGAGTTCGAGGCCAGCCTGGTCTACAGAGTAAGTTCCAGGACAGCCAGGGCTACACAGAGAAACACTGTCTCGAAAAAAGAAAAGAAAAGAAAAAAAGAAAAAATTTATTTGCTAAGATAAGCATTAGTAAATGGAAAGAAGTGTTCGCCTTTTTCACAAGCCTGGTCCCGTTCACATTCACAAGCGAGGGGGAGAAGACTCCGGAGTCTCTCCTGTCAGAAGAAGAGGCCCTCAGAGTAGAGCAGCTCCCCTTGAGCAATCCTTATTTGGAATTGGGTGAAATAATTTCTTTGATATGAAGCTATCCTCTATTTGGAGTAAACCCCAAATTGTCAACTGAAATGAAGATTTTATTGATATGTGATCAGTATGAACATGACATTTGGTGGGTATCCTAAATTCCATATAATGAACTAAGGAATTGCAGATGAGTAGAATAATTATATGTCAAGACTTAAAAGCAGAGTAATGAGAGACAGTTTATAAATAAATACAATTCTAATGTCTTATAGGTTTGAAAGAGAAAATAAAGATTAATAAAACCTTCATTTATCTTATTGTGCAACAGAATTATCTGAAGCACTATTAAACACACATTTGGTCAAGTCTAAAATTTCTGATATCCTACCTTACAAAGTTCCCAGAAAAGAAGGCTCACTGTAAAACACTGCCTTCTGGACAAGACACAACTGCTGCAGCACAAACTCATAGCAACAGTGGTTACTTGTACAGACCTGCCAACAGACGGAGCCAATCAGCACTTACCACTCCTTTAGGGAGATAGAGGTTGTTAATGGGAGACTGTTGGCACAGTAAATTCCCTTGCTCAAATAAATTCTCCCTCAGCTCGGTGCTTCTATTTAAATGCTGTTGATCTCTCCCAACACACACAAAGATATTCAAGCAAGAAGGGATTTATTAGGAAGGTGGGGTTTGGTGGGAAGGGGAAAGGAGTAAAAAGGATATTGGGGTAGAAAATGATTAAAGTATATTATATATGTATATATGTACAAAATTATATATATTTTTTAAAAGACTAAAGCAAAACAAAACCAAAAAAAGGTAGTAGAGTATATTTAACAAAGACCTAAATAATAAAAGTGAGTTCAGTTTGTGCTACAGGAGGGAGAAGTGAAATCTAATTTCTAATTTTCTCCTAAGGCAGAGAAGGAAGTTTCAGCTAAGTAGGAAGGGAGCATTGATTCCACTTACTTCTTTATCTTAATCCCTGTGTGTGTGTGTGTGTGTGTGTGTGTGTGTGTGTGTGTGTGTGTACACCTATCAGTCTTCTCCCAGCCCTGTACTAAACTTGACACCTAATACTCCCAATCCCAGAGCCTCTGCCCCACAATACATAAACTTCATAACTTTGTTACATCACTGTTAGCCCAGTGCACAGTTTTATTCACTTGCTTCAGGGCCTACAAAATAGGGGCTGGAAAAATGCCTTTTCATGTGTGTTTGACTAGTAAACAGTTATTAACAATGGCCTCTTATTTCCAAACCTTTCTAGGTATTTTTCATTATATAATAACTAGATCATCATTTAAAACAAAGAATCTTTTAAGTTTAGGCACCACTTACTGCTTCCAGTTGTTTCTTCTTCTGCACTAATAATTCCAACATGAGGTTGACATTGGCCAAATCAAGGTTATCTTGATCAGTTCCTAGTAGATCTTGAAATATTTGCCACCTATGCCCATTCTAAAATTAAAAAGAAACATGGCAACTTAACAAGACAACTTCAGATTCTAAAACAAAAATTTAGGAGCTATTTTCTAATACACCAAAAGTAAAATTACATTCACATTCTAACTTACTTCTCCCCAATTACTGGAGGTACAATTTAAATATTATCGCTACTTTGAATAAATTTAGATAAGAAGTATAAAAGGTACATAGAAGACAAATAGTAAGTTGACATTTCTAAGTATTATGAAAGAAAACAAAAGTATTTTCAGCCTTGCAGTTGGTAAAATATTAATTTAAGCTCACTTGTCTCAACAGTTTGGGACTAATCCTTTTAATTTAGAAACTTTGAGCAGTTTATTCACAATACCTTGACATATGACCTTCAAATGTTAGCTATAAGTAAACTATGGTGACACCACCAAACCCTGTAAATGATGGTTAGTCTGATAAACTATTTCAGACAATGCACTTAAGAAAGTTATTATTTACTTAAACTCCCTTTACAAAAAGTCTATTCTTTACTAGATATTAATATCTATTATTGAAATAAAAACATTAAAATTAATTCAGTAGAAATAGGAATAAGAAGAGCTAAAAATATTGCTTATTTCATAGGGTACTTCTCTACTATATATAAAGCCCTTGGTTCAATCTCCAGCATTGTAAAACAAACAAACAAAAATAGAAATAGTAATAAGAGCTGAAACATACGGTGCTACTCACTGAGTGGTCCAATTTGAACCTCTTTTCCTCAAATCTTTGCTTCTGTTTGAGAATGAGTTCATTCACTAAAAACAAAAGTAAAAAGCACACAAAATTTATATTTTTGTTAAATTTATTTATCTTCTAATTGTCCTGCTCAAAGAGATTTTTATCTTAACTTTACAGAGTCTCAAATTTAAAGAAATGTAAAGGAGAAATCAGTAGCTTTCTGTTCTATTTTGAATTAGTAATCACTTTTTATACTTATTACTACTACAACTCCTATTATTACAGGAGATACTTTATAATATATGCCCCTCTTTAATAAGTTACTCAATAAAGATAATTTTGCACCATGTGAAAACATTTGAGTGCCTTCTAAAAGACAAGATTTGAAGACTTTTGCTGCTTTGTTGCAACTTTTCTATAAATACTTGAAGGATGATGATTACACAAATCCATCTTATCCTTCTTAGTAATATGATTATTTTTCCAAATCTCAGACATCATGTAACTTTCAGAGATGCCAAATCTCTTCTCAACCATGGTGTGAGTAATCGAAGCCAAACTAGCCAGCCTGTTCTTTGCAGTAATATTTATCAGGCAAAGAAGTTGCATGGTTTGTTTTCAGTTTGCAACAAGGTCTTACTACGTACCAAGTCTGACTTGAACTCCTGATGCTCCTGCCTCTCCAAATTATAGAAATGCCATGTACAGCCCTGAAACAGTCTTAACCAATGAGAGATGTGCTGTCTTTCAGACATAGGTAAAAAATTATCTCCCTGTCTCCAGAATAAGATGATTTCTGAACTTTCTTAAAGCCATTTTGAAGTTCTAGGGTAGCTATGCAAAGGACGAAGGTGTATACTCATAAGAGAAAGAATTTTAACATAGTTAATAAAGTGTTGAATTAGCTCTAGAAATTCTCCTGAAGTGAATACCATTTAAATAATGTTTAAGGTGCTCTACTTGTATTTGGGGGTGTTTTGATTTGTTGTTTGTTCTTACAGCCAATGTGCTAGAAATCACTACTAGGATACAGAACTTACTTGGGTGACAAATGGAACAAGACAGAGATGGTATGCAAGATGAAATATCAAATATCATCCACTCTACAAATAAATCAAGATCGATACCAAAGAAACCTTAGGTTTGATGCTTCAGAAATTAATGAAATGATCCACACATCAAATAACTCCAATAAGCATGAGAGATATATATGATATAGTAGTTGTAATATAATTGAATAATAATCAATACTATCACTGATACAAACTTACAAATACACAGGCCATATGAAGGCCAAATAAGGATGGAACCAAAATATGCTATGCTTTCTTTATTAAATAAAAGGATGAATGAGAAAGAATACAAATAAAGTGTATATTGTACATGCGTGGGACCAACTCACAAATAAGAAGATAGTTTTGTGAAGGTTAATAGGGTTAAATATTAAGAGTAGAAATATTAACACATCAGTCTGATTCTAAAAAGTAGAAAACAACAAAATTATTACAATCTACAAAAAGAGAGAGAATTTGAAATAACACATGAAGAATGAACAAGTAAAATGAAACCACAGTCGGGGTACCAGGGCAGCTAAGTGGTTAGGAGACTGGTGTCAGGGACAGAAGAGCAGCTTCAGTCCCCAGCATCCACATAGCAACTCACACCCACCAATGCTTTGTCTAGCCTTCTTGGCACCAGGCACAGTTAATACACATAAATATATAAAAACACAATAGTCATATGCATATAATAAAAATAAACCAGCCTTTTTAAAAGAGTAAGACAGGGTATGTTTCCATTACATTAAGTAATTAGTATGTGAATAAGAACTGTGATTTAAATAGTTACATTACTGCATATTTAAGTCTCACATGCCATGGTATTTGATTCTTTCCAACACTATTACATCAAGTTTTAAAGGTTGCAAATTGCAAAATAGTAATAGAAAATGAAGGTTAAAATGAAAAAATGTTAATTGGAATGAAGTATTATAGCCTACAATATTATAGAAATATTGTACTCCAAAGGGGAAAAAAAGCCAGGTATGGTGGTACAGGTTTATAGCCAAACATTTGAAAAGCTGGCATGGTAAGATTACAAGTTCAAAAACTTAGTTTTATACTTTCAAATGAGAATTAAAGCAGAAATTTCTTCAAATGAAAAGTTATATATATTAACCACTTGGCATGAGAATTCTAAGACTTTCATATTCAGATTTTCATATCTCTAATCTGGGTAGACAATCAGTTCTCAGAAAAAGACTGAGAAAAAAGGTAAAATCTTTATTTACCCTTTACACAACCTGTTTGTGTCTCAGTGTTGCCATCTGAAGAATAAGCATAATACTAGTATAAGACTAACAAAAAATAAAGCCATATCCATAAAGCACATAATGCAGTGCCTAACAGGAGGTCTAACTGGCTAAATATGTTAGTGGGAAGAGGGGTGAGGAGAAGAGAGAGAGAGTGTGTGAAAGAGTGGGAAGGAAGAGGAGGGGACAGACAGACAGAAAGATACCATAGAGCCTCCCTGTGCATCCCAGGCTTATTAAACTGAATTAAAAACCCTCTATTATCATCTTCTGAAGTGCTGGCAGATTACAGGTGTTCAACACTAAGCCAGATCTAAATATAGATACTAAAGTTTGCAAATAAGAGGCTGATTCACAACAATCCTAAGAAAACTTGAATTACAAATGTTGCAAACACAGAAACACATACAAACAGGTTGTGGGTGAAAGTGGGGATAATCTAAAGACTAGGCCCTGAAAATGGGGTAGTCTTAGAAGACCTGGGAGAGAAAAAACAAACTGAGTATACTAAGGGAGTTTAGTTTTGTCAGAATTTCCTCCCTTTTCAAGTCTGAGTAATAGTCTATATTGTATTTTATCCACTTAGCCTTCCACAGCTGATCTCCTGGCTCCTACAACTGATACTGTGAATGTGTATACACAAATACTTTTGCAGAATTCTTCTTGGTGCCTACTTATATGAAATTATTGAATCATGAAAACTTTAGTTTGTTTTCAGAAAACACCATACTGTTTTTACTACGAACACTATACACACATCTTTGCAATCCTTTCTAGCAGCCACTTTAATGAGTATATAATCTGTGTATTTTGAGTTCCCTTTTCCATATTCTTCTGGTTGTTGTTTTACGCTTACTAATTTACAACAAAGGCTATCTTAAAGGTCAGAAATAAAGAACCTGTGTAGATGTACAACAGGATAAGGTATGTAGGAAGGACATGAGCTGCAGACTCTCCAGGCATGCATGTCACTCTCCCAGTACCTCCACCGGCTCAGCAACATGCCTGTCTCTGCTCCAGATATCACTCTGGGTTCTTATAGAGGCTTCATTAAGTTTCAGGGACTGATTAAATCAATGGCATTGGCCATTAACTCACCTTTCAGTTCCTCTCATCTTCCCTTTGATGAAGGTGGATTGGAAGTTACCAGAGTAGTTAATGCCCTGAGCAACAGGAAGCTCCCAGGCTCAGATACCTCATTTCACTTGCTTATCACTGGAAGGGCATTCTACTTGGAACTATCATCATGAATTAATTATATGTTTTATTGGCATGTAAGATTAGTCTTAGTATTTCTGTTGTGCTTTTTTTTGTTTGTTTGTTTTTTCAAGATAGGGTTTCTCGGTATAGCCCTGGTTGTCCTGAAACTCACTCTGTAGACCATGCTGGCCTTGAACTCAGAAATCTGCCTGCCTCTGTTTCCAAGTGCTGAGATTAAAGGCATGTGCCACCACTGCCAGGCTCTGTTGAGCTTTAATACTCATTACTCCTTAATTTGTACTGAAGTGGGGTCTGTAATTTTATTTTAAGACATTCAGTGTATAAAACTAATCACTTATTTCGAGACAGGGTTTACCTGGACCACACACTGGATCTTTTGCATTAGTCTACCCAGTGCTGGTTATGAACACATGCCACTACATCCAACTTAAAACATTAATTGTTAAATTTACAATTAGCACCTGACTACATTAGTTCCAAGTTTCTACCATTTTATAAAGTTATACTCCAATTCTTTCATTTCCATATCAAAACCTGTGTTTATACCCTCCTCTTCCTATTATTGGGAACCTTTCCAGTTCGTATACTCTACATCCACTTCATTCAAAGATCTCCATACTTGATCTTCCCCTTCTATCAGAAAACACCGACAAAGAACATGTTCTCCCTCTCATCAAACATTTCCTTTGTTACTTCTCACTGTTATATTGTCAGTAAAGCACAGAAACATGCACTACTACATGCAGAGACAGAAGCTTGTCCTAAATCTCTGACACCTCCTTGAAACCTTACATTCTGTCCAGATGTGTACAAAATTCTAAGGGTTTGGTTGTATGGAACTGAAATATAACAAGAAATGGTACTAACCATGTACAGTCTATGCCATAGCCCAAGAAGATGAAAACACCCTGGTGAGCAACAGAGAAAAACTTGCTTACTTCTGAGCTGGGATTTCTGAATAAGCTATTGTTAGCATATACTTTGTGGAAAGAATATAATAAAAATGATTTCAAAGACTCACCCAAGAAATTAGGATAGAGATGGTCAATATTGTCCACAACATAATTACACTTGGGACATCTATTATTGTCCTCCAAACTCTGATGAATACACTTGTAGCTATTAGCATGGGGGGAAAAAACACAAACTTAATTAAAATGACAAATTAACAAACCTGTCACAAAATACTGTCGATTAGTGCTCTCACTTTCAACATAACTAATATAACATTTATTTCCACTTCTATCTTTGTAAAACAAATAAAATACATAAAGCATTTCTTGACTGAATAATTTATAAAGCTGTGCATGTAATAATAAAATGTGAATGGGGACTAAGTGTTAGGTTATGTAATTTATATTATATACAAGGAAAGCAAATGTCTATGGTCTAGTTAAGCAAACAACTCATATTCTTAGAGTACTGATATCATTAGTTCACACGGAGAGTTCAAACAAGCTAAAAAATACTATTCTATCTACATACTCAAGCAAAAACAAAAATCTATCTAGTCAAGCATGAGAAAACCATCTCTGTTAGTAACAAAAAAGTGATTCAAAATTATGTGCTAATGTTTACTAAGAATAGAAAAATAAAGTAGTGTTAAAATCCAGAAGACATGATCTTATGTAGCTGAAGGAAATGCAACCAATACAACTTTCGTAAAAGGTAAATGCAGAAAAACCCTTAAGTTCTTATATTCCCTTTAATAACATTTTACGTGTGTATATGTCATGTATTTATGTATAAATTATTATAAAATATAGTTTATAAATAATATATATTTCATGTATATTACAGGGAATGTCCTTCCTTATATTTTTGTGGTGTACTGCTTTTGAACAATTGCTTATTTCACCAGTACTATGTATGTGTGATAGTGGGAGGCACATGCCTTTCAAAGGACAACTTTGTGAACTAGGTTCTTTTCTTCCACCTTTACATGGTTTCTAGAGATCAAAACTCAAGTTTGATAGATTTGTATAGCAAGCTTCTTTACAATAATAGATCTTTTATAACTGTATGTTACCTTGCCTAAGTAAACAAAAAAAGAAAGAAATGCGCGCACACACACACACACATACAACTACTGTTCAACCTTATCAGAAAAATATCAAATTGACAGAAAAAAATAATTCTTATTAATATACATGTATATTTTAAATAAGCTAAAAACACATTTATAGTGTTAACATTATTTCTGTCTATAGGTGAGACATCTTTGTAGATTTTTTAACTTGTTTCTATAGTAAGTGTTCATGTTACTCTGACAATCAGATAAAAAGTAATTATAAAAAGAAAGCATACTTTTTCTTCCTTCCAGATTATAATGTATTTACTTCACCTTTATAAACTGGTGCTGATTTTTATCTTGCTACCTTCCGTCCACCAGATTTTACTGTTCTACCTTCATTTCACATTTGTTACTTTCAAGACATGCAAAATCAGGAACTTTGGCAAAGCATAGGGACCTAAAGTTGGAGTAATTGTCTGTCCATAGTGAATCCCAGACTCCAGTACCTACTAAACAAATGATGTGAAGAATACTGCAGCAAAACTATCATCACTCCTGCAACAACAGCAAGACTATGAGTACCATGTTCCCACAGGATATGCTCCAAAGCTGACTAGACACTTCCTACACGGAAATATCAACATAGAAAATAATATTAAGCATTTTTGCTTTCATTTCTACTAAAAAAGATCCATGATGAGTTATACAAGTACAACAGATGAAGAATTCAATGTGGAAAAGTCTTAGGAAAAAAGGAGATGAATGATTATTATTCAGGAAATAAACATGAGAAGAGTTCAGCATTTACCAAAACATCAAATAAAACCAGCTATGAAGGAGGACCCTGGGTAGATCCAAAGATGTAGAGAGGTTGACAAACAAGAGAATATTTTAGATTTTAAGAAAAAGTTCACAACTGATCGAAGCACTAAAACAAAAGGTACATTTTTCAATAGTCAGCCACACACACACACAAAAAAACCATCTTTAATCCCTTCCCCTCCAAACTTAGGAAACAAGGAAGAAGAAAGAACAGAGATGGGAAAGGTACTGTGAAATGCTGTGTTTTAGACATGACCTAACTTTTGTACAGCAGTAGGGGCTACCTACACAATCCTTCAAAAGACTGGGCCCATTAATAAAGCATCACAAATGGGGGAGGGACTCCCAAGTTCCTAACTTTTTCCAGGTCCTGTAGGCAATTGCTGGTTGCTAGGGTGTAGGGCACAGATCATATCCCTGTGCTGCAGCCTCTGGTAAGTAAGTAACTGCCTGCCTGCCTGTGTTCACTCAGTCATCCCTTATTAAATGTAGTGGGGCCACAAAACAACTAACAAACAGATAAAGACATGAGCCTGGGGAAAAGACTAGGAAGGCAGAGGGCTGGTAGGGCTAGAAGGGAGATAAAAAGGGAGTGTAATCATACTACATACGTGTTGCAACTTTCAAATAACCAAAATAACAAAAAGAGACAAACAAAGCATGAGAGTAGCAGGGGGATCATTTGGTAGAGATATAGTGGAAGCAAAGGAGATAAGAGTGGACAATGGGAAGGGTATGATGACTAAAGGATATTATATAAGCATGAATTGTGAAAGAATAAATAAGATTTCAAGGTAAAAGAAGGAAAAAAAGACAGCAAAAGAATTCTGAAAAGATGTAATTATCCCAACAGTGAAAATATCTAATGGAGAAAAGAATGACTGAGACACTGACATTTCAAAGGACATGGTTCTACACAATAAAAGTTGCTTTTCTAAGTCAAGAATATACAATGCCATAATTTTATTTTAATGGAGAACATAAATAATACAAATTAGGCATGCTGGCTTAGTCCAAACCTAACTAACCCTGAATCATAGTCCAGATCATGGGCTTCACCCACTGGTAACTAAGGGATATCTACCTATCAAATGTCATGGCTAACCATTTTAAACATAAAATTATAGACACAACTTCCAATATGGA
>JADRCD010169777.1:0-12478 GCA_019843815.1 Montemys delectorum | reverse complement strand
CTCAGGCTTTATCACTTACAACTCTGGCCCGCCTCACCCTACCTCAGCCACACTAGCTGCTGTTCTGCGCTAGATTGCTGTCTAGTTCTGTCCGTCTGTTGTTCACTGTCTACTTCACTTTTCCCAGTCCCTTCTCAGTGACTGGGTCATGACCACCTTGTTGATATGTATAGTAAACCCAATCACAGAAATAGATTTGTAATATATATTCTTTATTTTTTTACCAGCTGATCTGTTACATAACTTGCTTTGTTTATTATTTGTCCTACCATATTAGAGTTGAACTACTTCAAAAAAAATTTGGGGGGCTCTTTGAGCCTAGCTCCTTGACCAAGGGCAATATTGGAGTTGCTGAATGAATAAATGAATTGTGTCATTCTGCACTTCAGTCTGCAAATGAGCTGGCTCGTCTCTAAGAGTAACTGTGGGAAGTGCATGAAGTGCACCGACAGTGCAGGAGCCCACTCTAAGAGGTGTTGGGTTGTCACCACTTACTACTGAGAACTTAGTCAGTGGCAGATACACAGCTCAGTGGTGCCTGGGTCAAGAGTGTACTCTGGAGAGGGTGATGCACCCCAGGGAAGCAGGAAAGACAACTTGAAGAGCAATGATTACTTGGAGGGACATTAGCCACGGTGATGGAAGATGAAGATAGGAATAGTCAGGAGAGGCCTGCTTTAGTCTGTGCCTAGGAAAGCCCTTTATGGAAGTTTCTATTTAAGCTGACACCTGCGTTTCAGGGAAGATCCAGCAGTTTGGATCTTGTCTTAGTTTCTTTTCCTGTTGCTGTGATAAAATAATCCTGCAAAAGCAGCCTAAGGGAAAGGATTCATTCTACCTCCATCTAAGTGCAGTCAGCCATGCAGAGGGTCAGGGAGACAGGCGCTTGGAGCACCTGGGCACGTTCTGTTCTCAAGTCAGGGGAACCAGACGATGGCATGCACATGCTAGATCCTGGCTCCCTTCTCCACTGATGCAGTCTAGGCTCCCCTGCCCAGAGAATGGTCAGACCCACAGTTAAGTCTCCCATCAGTCACATAATCAAGATAATCACCCTTAGGCTTTCCAACAGACCTGTCATCCTGATTCTAGACTCCCTCAAGTTGGTATCACTGATGGAAAAGTCTTCCAAGCTTGGGAGGAGGGCTGAGAAAGAAGGCCAGTGCAGAGGGAGCACAGTTAGTTAGAAAGGTGGGGGAAAGTCTTTCTTTATGCGCATACATAGTCAGGGCTTAGACTGGTGCGGCCTGGAAGGATGGCTCAGCCACTGAGAGTGCTTGCTTAGGAATCATGGGATCTCTTCCTAGAAATCCTACTACCCACAGAACAAGCACCGCGTTCCACAAATGTTCATAACCTCAGCTCTGAGGGATGTCATGATCTCACACATGCATGTGTACATACGTGTTCCCTCTCCCTCGCTCACTGCTCACTCTCTCTCAAGAGTTAAGACATTGAAGTTGGGATGTCATTAGCGGGTGAACCAGGAATGCGTGCCATCTGACCTGATTAAGACTATTGTAAAATAGAACTTTGCATTAGAAAGGGGCTCAGAAACTCATGTGCTTTCTGTTGTTGTCTAGCATAAAATTATGGATCAGACTTACTTGAACAAAATAGGGTTGGGACTGTGTTGATAAATGCCAACTTGACTTTGGCCTAAATATTGAGGGCTATTTAGGCCAGTGGCAAACAAGACATTAGAACAGAGCCCAGGTAAAGCAGCACTGAGGTCACTTGGTGGCCACACGCAGTCTCATGCCCTTGCTGCCAGCTCTTGTTAATTGTCCAAGGGGAGTCAAGAATCCACTGTTTTGTTAAACTCAATTAAAGTATAAGCAGCCAGTTGAAGCAGCACTTGAAGATGCTCTGGGCCGAGTGGGAGTGCTGGTCCCGCAGCACTGACATGTGGTCAGTCTGGAAGCAGAGGACACTGGGCAGTGAGGGCAACAGTAAAGAAGCAGACGGGACTAGGATACGCTGTAAAGGAGGGAACACAAACATGGTGACAGATGAACGTCAGAGGGAAATTGGGAGAAACATGCATGTCTTACCTTGATGCTGACTTCCTGGCATGAAGCCTAGTACCAGGTAATGTTTACAGAGACACAGCAGGTTGGAGGAGAGCCATGTGTATGTCGGAGCTGAGACAGTTTAAGATACTTGTGACTGCACATGGGGATTTCCAGAGAGACTGCCATACTAGCAAGGACTTGGGTGGGATACAAATTGGGGATCAGTGACATGTAATGGGGGAAGCTATGGGGCAGATGAGATCCGCTACTGAGAGAGAAGGTTGGGCATGTGTTCAGCCCTCAGTTCTAGGTAATCGTCTCTTCCTCTTTTCTCTTCCATCCTTTCTACATAAACTTACACTTAAACATGAGAGAATAAGTATTCGATTTTGTTTAAGCAAGTATGACAATTCTAGGAACTCAGGGTCCCTACTCATATACAAGTAGAGGAAGCAGCTGGTTTTGTAAGTGCATAGGGCTTTGGCTAGCACTCGATGGATATTTTGAGGGGTGGTCAGTCCCAGCATGGAAATTTTACTGTTGACTTCAGAATTCCCTCCTGTTGGAATCCTTTCTGCTTTCTATTCTTATTTTTCCATTTTTCCTCATCCCCTCAAATATTTACATATACTTTCTATGGAGAAAGTCATTGGATAAAAATAGGTTATATAATTGTAAAACCAGAGTAATCCAAAAAGCTTATGGTCTGTTTTCAGTAGTAGTATATGTTTACATATTCTGTTTTGATACTCGTTCTTAGAAGTTTTCATGCTTTTTCTTATGGTAGAGGTTGAGGGACCTATACATAAAATTAGAATAAATATGAATAACATGCATTTCAACATTGGCATTAATTCCTGTTTACATTCCCCTTTTGTCTGACGTTAGGATGGCTTTTGTGTTTTCTTGACTGGCCGTCCCTCTGCTCTAGCTGTGAATGTTTATGAAAGAGAAGGCCTTGCTCGTTGTAGTCCACAGGAAGGTGGCGCAGTGTTAGTGGCTGGCTGTAAGAGCTCTACAGGGGACACCATAGCTCTGCTTTGCTTTTGAGTTAAATTCAGAGGAGCGCCTTTTTCCTTTCATTTATACTTAAGCCTTTAGGGATCTTTAACACTCGCTTCCAGGGAGGTACCGCCAATGCTCTCCCGCCGCTTAGCTCAAGGCTTCGGTGTCCATAGATAGCAGGGTTTTCTGGAGACGGACTTTTCATTTCTAAGTCTTTATAAAGTTAGCCTTCGGGTTGACCTTCTGGTGTAAGGCACACTGCTTTTGTTTAGTGTTTCAAAAAGAACAAAAGAAAGTCTGAGCAGAGCCGGCCGGGCTTTGCTGCTTGCAGGGTTTTGTATGTGCTTTCATACCACAAGTGCCCAGAGGTGTCTTAAGATGGACATGCTTCTGTAAGTCTTAAAGAAAAAATAAGTGCTTTATAGGTTTGGGATTTGTGAGTACGTAACCCAGTGTACATCAGTGAATCTACTGTAACACAATAAAGTTTATTGTAACATAAACCTATTTATAAAGAACACGGCTCGTGGATTACTAGCCTAATCCATAAAATGGGCCCTGCTGTGGAGCATTTCTTAGTACCTTATTGAACCTCCAGCGTGGTATTACCACCTAACCCTTCCTAAAGCATCAGCAGTTTATTGGGGACTAAAAAAAAGTGAGAAGATGAGACTTGGCCAGAAGGTTGTTTGCCTCAAGAATAGTCTCGATTTCCTGCTGCCTCCTGTTTATCGCCTGGGCCTCTGAGCACGTGCTGAGTGCTGTCTCACTTTACAGTTTAGAGTATGTATGCAAATGTTCAGGGCTCGTGTGTCCTCTTCACTATTGGTACCGGTGGAAAACCTTCGCTTTCTGTTCTGTTCTGCTTTTCTGAGACAGGGACTTACCATGGCTGCCTTACCTGTCTGGCGTCAGGCTTGTTGCAGTCTTCCCCTGGAGCCCGCTAGTTTCCAAGGCTGCAGGAATGCATGCCATGCCCACCTGGAAGCCCTTAGCTTCTGACCAGAGAAACCAGTCTACCAGCAGCACTATCCTCATCTTATGAGAACCCTGCAAGACTGATGATGCAATCTCTTAGGGCTTTCTAGAAATATGTATTTCTCTGAGCTTGTGACCACTAAGAATAGAGTTTCCCTTTAGTGACCTGAGCCTGATCTCTGTAGCCCCCACCACAGGTTGTTTTCTACCTCAGTTTTAGCCAACTTATCGTCAGGCCTCACAGGTTGTTGATCTGGGTCCCATTTTGTTTGTGGTGGGCATCAAGATACAACATGAACAGATTCTACTACTTGCCTTGATCCTATGAACACACATCATTTTCTCTGTTTCTCTGAGAAATCTCCATGAATATTTAAAAAAGAAAACACTTTTCAGAGCCAACCAGAGGTACCATGAGTTGTGTTTGATTATGTATGCTTGGCCAGCATATATAATCAGTGGCTGGCTATGGCAGTTTAATTCTTGAACAGACTTGTGGTCACCTGTTTTTAAATACAAACTGTGCTAAAGAATTCAGACAGCAGAGATTCAGGTTCTTTATATTCAGCCTCCCCACTGTGGTTATTAATGTTGGCTCTAAGTTTGGTTGGTTAGAATTCAGTACATACAAGTCTGATGGCGACAGCATTGGGTTGGAACCAAGTTATAAGCATGAATAAGTGTTAACTAGTGGTTGGCCATTAAATGTAGAACAAGCAATTAAAAATAGTAAACAAAGGGCTGTCGACTTCATACATTTAGATTAAAAACTGCTCTAGTTAACAATTTGAGGTCGCTCCAGTTAATAGGGAACATTAGAAGGAGGGTCTGTAGCTAATATCTGTTACTCCTAGGTCATACTTGGGTTTAGAGTTAAAATCATTTAGCGTTACAGTGACTAATTGTACCATTTCTCCCACTCGCCCTTTTTCATTAATGTTGACAATGTACATGTTCCTCAGAAGCCACTTAATTTCCCCAAAGTAATTTGTAGTTCTGTCTCTTGAGCCTGACACTCTGGATTCAAGCATTACTTTATTGTAGGAAGCCGATACCTTCTAGAAAGTGCAGGACCACATCCACACTCCTTTGGAAGATGGTTCCTGCCAAATGGTTACCGCAGCACTGTACTTGCTAACGTGCACGTTCAGATTCCACCTGCATCTCTACGAATATGTCATGGAATAAGCAGTTATCCTGGAAGACGCCATGGCTCTGTCCACGTTAGCTTGGCTCGCTCTTCCCTTCTGGGGCTGCCGTGTTCTCCTCCATGACCCTAGGAACTGCAAGTGGTCATGGCTCGGTTCTCCCTAGGTATGACTCGCATGGGTTCTTAGCACACGCCCAGTGTGTGAGACCAAAGCCTGGAAGTGTTCACAATGTAGTGGTGAGAACTTAGCTACTACTCAGTGACACACTGGCCACGACGGAGGCTGAGAAATGTCTCAAGTTTGGTAATCCCATAGCAACTAAAGTCCACTAAAGGGGAAGTGAAATATGAAGGTCTGTTTCTCTGTCCTGTGCTGTCCAGTGTTTATGTAAGACAGAATTCAGTATCGTGTTGCCAGTGTGAGAGCCAGTATACAAACTACTTTCCCTAACTCTACCCAATCCCTATCTCTCAAAAAGAGAGGCAGGGCTGGCTGTCTTGGTATTTTAGACCTTGTGAATCAGCGGAAGTAGATGGATGTCCTAGGCCCTGTGGATATTTACGTATTAAGAGGAGCCCTCTTTAGTGAGGGAGAGTACCAGGAGGCCTTTACAGGGACTCGTTTGCACTGTCAGAAGCATCACTTTCCATGAGTCACATGGCTGTCCATTTAGGAATACAGATTCGCCTTGATTCCCATACAACTCTCTACACACAGAAAGTGCACCAATCATAAATCTCTAAATATTCTGATTTCTGTGCAAGTTATTTTTTACAGTGAAAAATATGTGATTGGGAATTGTAGTGATTCCTTAGGGAAATAATTTCTGTGTCTGGTTGTGTTTTGTGTTAAAATGGTTTAACTGTTCAGGATCCATTGTGCTGACGCTGTCAGCATGTGTACTGGCTTTTTACCGTGTTGTAAATGACTGTAAACTAATAGATTCCTTCAGTGCCCATGTGTGTACTAAATACTGACGTCACCAAAGCTGTGTCACTCACTTCTCACTGAGACTGAGCTGACCCCGCATGGAGCTGGCTGACTTCCCTTTGTTTGACACTGCCAATCAGCTCAGAGAGAGTGAACCAGGGAGGGGGGGGGAAAGACAGAAGTTATAAGTGAACTGTCTTGATTCCAATGGAGTCCTTCCCTTGGCAGGAGTTTTGAAGTGTTTAATTAGAGGGAAGAACCCAGCTAGTAAGGCCCCAAACATGGAGTGATCGGATCTGACCACAGGAAATTACAGTGATCTTGGCAGACAGGATTTCAGTGGAGTATGGAAAACTGATTGGAGGTCCTGGGTTGTGAAGTGTAGATCTGTCTAGTGGCACATGAGTGGAGGAAAGCATCCTGGATGGCTGTCTTAGAGCACACACCACTGAGCCACATGTCAGCACTGGCGTCCTACTTCTAAACCTTTGGTAGCAGTGCATAGTTTAAAAAAATGTGCTGTGTGTTTATTGGAGAAAAGTCAGCATAAATTCCAACAAAATTGTAAGCCAGGTGTGGCGGTGCTTGCCTTTAATCTCAGGCAGTTGTAGGTGGACCTCTGTGAATTCCAGGCCAGCCAGACATATAGAGACAGACCCTGATTCAAATAATAACGAAGCAAAAATAAAAAGCAAAGCAAAAAAGAAAAAAAAATAGATCTTGAACTTAGAGATAACTGTGTCTAAAAACTTTGTGTGTTTTCATATAATTTTTTCTTGGAGATAGGGTCTCATGTACAGTGAAGTTGGCCCTCAAATTCACTGTGTACCTGAGGATGACCGTGAATTTATAATCCTCCTGCCTCTACTGCCCTTGTGCTAAAGTTGCAGGCCTGTGTCACTGCACCTGATTTTATGTGCTGCTGGGCTCCGGACCAGCATGAATCTATGAATTGGCATGGTAGACAAGCAGTCCTCTAGCTGAGCCTTATCTCCAGCCTCTTGTGTCATTTATTGTTTTTAAAAATTAGATCTAAAACAAATATGATATGCATGTATATACATATATGTCTATGCATATATATGTATGCGCATGTACACACACACACACACACACACACACATCTGTGGGGAGGTTGCATGAATTTCATTTAAGATTTTACCCAGGGCTGGAGAGATGGCTCAGTCGTTAAGAACACTGACTGCTCTTCCAGTGGTCCCGAGTTCAATTCCCAGCAACCACATGGTGGCTCACAACCATCTGTAATGGGATCTGATGCCCTCTTCTGGGGTGTCTGAAGACAGCTACAGTGTACTCATATACATTAAATAAATAAATACAAAAAAACCATACACTGATAAATATATAAGTAAATATATTAACATTTTTGCCAGGCAGTGGTGGTACACGCCTTTAATCCCAGCACTTGGGAGGCAGAGACAGGTGGATTTCTGAGTTTGAGGCCACCCTGGTCTACACAGAGAAACCCTGTCTCGGGGAAAAAAAAAAAATCAAAAAAAAAAAAAAAAAAAAAAAAAAGAGATTTTACCCAGAGTATTTGCCATTTTAAGTCACTTATTCGGCAACATTTTCACTGGTTCTCTTATTGAACATATAGGCCATTTCTGTAATTTGCTTTTTTTTTTTAAAGATTTATTTTATTACTATATATAAGTACACTGTAGCTGACTTCAGACACACCAGAAGAGAGCGTCAGATCTCATTATGGGTGGTTGTGACCCACCATGTGGTTGCTGGGATTTGAACTCAGGACCTTCGGAAGATCAGTCAGTGCTCTTACCCGCTGAGCCATCTCACTAGCCCTGTAATTTGCTTTTTTTAAACAGTGCTTGAAAATGGCAGTGGCCATATTTGTCTGTAGTTTTATTGCCATCTTGGGTTGTGCACTAGTCTGCGCTCTGGATAGAGGCAATGGGAGTGTACCTGGAGCTTACCTAGGTGAACGAGCAGCTCTTGGCTGTGTGGTTGGTGTAATGGCCCTGATAGAGTATATATTTAATGACATTTTGATGAATTTTCATATTGTATAGCCCAAACCTGGAAGACTCACTTTTAATAATTTTATGTTCATTTTTTGCGACCTGGGACCCACTAAGAGTGAAGGAACCCTCCTTGTCACACGCTGGGACGCCATGCTGGGTATACAGAGTCGCATTGGCTCCCAGAGAGCTTCTTTTTAGTTGAATTACACTAATTGAATATAGTGCTTCAAAAGCATGCACATCAGTCTGCATCGCCTTTGCATCTGCCTCGGAAGTGCCCCATGCTGGTGCTGTCAGCCTTCTTTTCAGTGAGTGTCCTTTTTCTCAGTTTGTCTCACATGTCTTAAAAACCAGAATGTACGCTCTTATGGATAAAGAACAGTTATTTTCAAATCTAATCTTCTCCTTGCATAATGACACATGATTATAGGTGTTCAAATGTCCCTTAACCAATTTGGTACTTTATGTAGTTATTGAAGATGCCTTTAGCTGCAAGTGAGAGAAAACTGACTCAAAGGTTAAAAATAATGAGGAAGTACATGTAACATGAATTTAGGTAAAGACTCAGAGATTGGCCTACTTCCCATCTGGTTCATTTGGTTACACTGTAAAGGATGTAGACTTCTTCTATGCATAGATTGTGTCATTGTTATGATCTGAGCTTTGTCCCAAACAATCTTTTTGTGATTGCAAGGTAACTGATCCATGGGCCCAGGAATCATGAGATCTTTCCCTTCATTTCTCTGAAGAGCTAAGGAGCCTTTCCCAGAGGCCCTTTGGAGATGGCTGTAGATCATTGGCTAGAACTAGTTGGAGGTACCAACTCTATAACTAGTCCCCAGTGAAGACCCATAGCAATCACTGTTCATTTTTTGTGCCTGGCCAGCGGGTGCACCCCGAGCCCACTTTATGGTGTGGATATGAGTGCTGTCAAGGCTTGTTAGGAAGAAAGTCGGAGAACTCTGCTGGCAACAGATAGATAGCACGTGTAGCATTTTGTTTGTGTTTTTGTGCTTGTGGTGCTGGGTTCAGACCCAGGGCTCTGCATGCTAAGCAGACACTGTCCTGTGGGCTTGAGTCCCGGCCGAGCATTATTCCTTAATGAAAATCCCCGATCTTGTTCTTGGAAGTTGGTGGTGGTGGCATGTCTGCAGAGGCTCTGTATATAAGTGTCATGGCTTCCTGAAAACCTTCTCATTTGGTGACATTTTATGTGTTTATTAGCCCTGGTCCTTGTAGGTTTCTGGTACTCAATATTCTTACACTTTCTGAGGATTTATTATTTTGACTCAAATAGTTTGGCAGTGTACATTTTAATGATTTCTTGTTAATTTCATCTGGGATGAATTTCTGTAAACCTAGGCTCTTGTCCGTGGACTCTGGCAAACAGCCTGAGGCAGAAATTAAGAGCTGTTGATGTTTTCTTTGAGAGGTCCAGGTCCAGGTTTGTAGGAGTTAGGGCCGAAAGAAGGCAGCCTGGAAGGGCATAGAGACATGAGGGTGCTGCTCCGGGCTTGAGCTTGCTACATACCCAGTTGTAAGGAGACCCAGCAAGTCACTGAGCAAGCACGGGCCCTGGTCTTGCCTACTGGTTTGCTTGGAAAGGATTGTGGTGAGGATGAGTAAGAGGAAGAGGAGGAGGAGGAAGGAGAGGAAGAGGAGGAAGAGGAAGAGGAGGAGAAAGAGGAGGGGAAAGGAGAGGAAGAGGAAGAAGAGGAGGAGGAGGAGGAGGAGGAAGAAGAGGGGGAAGAAGAGGATGAGGAGGAGGAGGAAGAAGAGGGAGAGGAGGAGGAAGAGGAAGAAGAGGGGGAAGAAGAGGATGAGGAGGAGGAGGAAGAAGAGGGAGAGGAGGAGGAAGAGGAAGAGGAGGAGAAGGGGAAGAAAAGGAAGAAAAGGAGGAGGAGGAAGAGGAGAAGGAGGAGGAGGAGGAGGAGGAGGTAAACTAAGCCGTCCTTGGGAAGGAGGAGGAGATGAACCCATCTGCCTGCTTTTCTTCTTCCTTCCCTTTCTGGTTGGAGAGCTGCAGGGAGCAGCCTCCTCTTATGCTTCTAACCTTTTAGGCTTGCTCTCATAGGCTACTCAGGATGCTAGATCCTCTGCTCTTAGTGTGGGAAGTCTTAAAATCCAAAGTAACTTGAAGAGATACTGACCAAGACGAGAGAAGCAGGAAGACAGACAGTGGGGAAGAAGGAGGAGCAGATCCTCGAGAGGATTGGTCTGGCCTTTTCAGGTTACTTTGGTGTTTAGTTAACAAGTCAGTATTAGATTCACAGAGCAAGCTAGCCTCGTGCTCTGAGACTCAGAGCTTTATGGAGTGGGAGTGCTCGTCCCCCTACCTGACACACAGGCTTACTTTGGTCTGGTCTGGGAATCTCCTGTTGCAAGGATTGGCAGCATTCCAGCGCTCACACATCATACTGCTTGTGGATCTGGGTCAGCATCGACTCCTTGAAGTCATTCTGAAATATGACTGAGGTGGAGTACTGTGACTCTGGGCATTCTGAGGTTGTCCTCTCTCTCCAGGCTTATCACGATTGATGGGTTCTTTGGAATGCTAGACACTTGGAAGTCCCTTGAGTATTAGCTTTGAATTCTGAGAGTTCTTACAAGGCCAACTTCATTTCAAAGAGAGCAGTTTTTGCTTTTTATTCAGTGTGCGGTGAAAACTTGTGCTGATTTGATGGCAGATGGATGGGGCATAGTCTGACGGGATGGAGGAGCCTCTGCTCTCTGCTGCTTCATATATGACTTCTGTCTTCTTTCCTTACATGGGTCTTTGTTTTCCCATTGATGTTCTTTATCAGATCACGATGATGGCTTAACAGATATGCAGAGTGATGGCAGCTGTTTCTGTGTAGGGATTAAAGGATGAGCTTGTCGGAGACGAATGTTAATTGGTAACACTGAGCAGGCCTGAGGAGGCTTCCAGCCTCTGGGTCAGAACAGGACCTGAGCCCGAAGACTTGGACATTCCCAACTTGTTCCCAGCCGAATGCTTTTGACTGGCCCTGAACTGCACTGGACAGCAGTGCTGTGGGGCTAGGGGGCTCTTGGATCTGCTTAGGAGGTGTGGGAGTTCTTCCCTAGGCCCTGGTTTGACTACTCAGATTTTTTTTTTTTTAAACGTATTCTGAAAAGGCCTGTGTTCCTTCGCAGGACTTTGGTGACTCTAACCCAGAGTCACCTTAAGTTTGTTGGCTTCTAAATGTGTGACCTGCTGTTCTGAGTTTTCATTTTTTTTTTTTTAATTTTGTGGAATGTATGAGTGTTGTTTTATTAAAATAACAGTAATACATGGAAATAAAGGTCCTGTGTTCTGGGACCCTTGTTTTTTCCTGCCTGCCTGGGCTCCCTTCCCGCTCCCTTGCCTCGGGCTCTTTAAGGTCCTACTTGCATGGCAGGTTCAAGGGAAGACTTTTCCCTTCTTTTCGAAGCTCTGCTTATGAGCTAGAATCATAAAAATTCACAAATTGTGCCAAATTTTCTTTTGTTGATGACTGTGATTTAGCCTGTTATGTAACTGTAATGTATAATTTACACATCCTGAAGATCAGCCGTCCCTGTACTGAGCAACTATATTTAACCCTCACTTTCTTTGGGGGAAAGAGAACATTACCAATTATCTTTGAAACTGTATTGTGAGACCGTGCACACTGATCCACCCTCTGCCTCCATTTTTACTTTTTGGTACATCAAGTTGTACTTTCCGACTTATTCTATGCTTTTCATACACCTGCGACCTGGAGATGAGGGGCCCTGGTGTATGATGCCTGTGCCTCGAGCCCTCTATTGTTCGCCTTGTCCAAATCAGCAATGAGACGAAACGCCTGCCACCTCAGTGAATGCAGGTCCAGAGAGAACGCAAGGACTGTCTTCCCTTGATTAGCCTTCTGTTGGGAGGGAAAATGGAGAAGGCGTTGAGGGAAACGGTTATAGTGGTGCACAGTTCTGTGCTTAGTAGGAAGAGAGCAACTCTGCCCTTGTCTGCAGCATGACATTGCTAGTTCCTCTGTGCTTTGTAGACTTTCTGAAAGAAAATTGTTCATGTTACTGTCCACGTATCTTGAACTTTAAAGTCTAGTCCAGGCATAAGTCCAAATCTCATAGTGGTGCCCTTTAAACAGATTTGTTAATTTCCTCCTCAGCATCCTGCTGCTTTTCCTGCTGCAGGCTCTGGGTTGTGCTGGGTGCTGTCTGTCAGAGAGGAGCCGTGACTGTTCCCCTTCGGAAGGAAAGCCTCGATAACGAAAGAGCACACTCTCGGTACATCAGTTCCCTAAGAGCAGATGGGAGGACCTGCTGCAGATCTAATGGATGTAATAGTTCATATATAAAGTCTGAGGAGTAGGAGTAATATTCTGCAGCTGAGGAACTGTAGATCAATCCATCTTCAGTC
>JADRCD010169776.1:0-39019 GCA_019843815.1 Montemys delectorum | reverse complement strand
AGAGAGAGAGAGAGAGAGAGAGAGAGAGAGAGAGAGAGAGAGAGAGAACCACAGAGAGTGCATTCAAACAACTGGCTGCAAACTGTCTTGTCTTCTGCAGGCCTGAGGGAAGGCATTAAGACTCACCATGGAAAGCCATGGAAAGTGTGTTTCTCTCTGATGGCAGGTGCTGAATTAGCATTACTGATATGTGAGCCAGGCACCTTGTCTCCCTGTAGTCACTTGTGTGGGGTGATATGTTGATATACTGAGAATTCATCTCTTCTTTGGTCAACATGATGTCACAAGAGATATCAATGACCCTGCCCAATGAGGGAGTTGACATCATCCTTTCCCCAACACAAACTTTAAAAAAACTTTAATTGTGTTTGGACTGCACACGGACATGCTGAAAACTGGTCTGAATTCTGTTCTCTTGGGGGTATTAGGACACAAAAAGAATCCAAGGAGTTGGAGCAGAGGAATCAATTCCAAGGAAAAATAAGAGATGATGATAATGGGAGCTCTGGTTGATTATTGAATACTCTTGGAGCCAGTGACTTCAAATACTACTGAATGTACAAACAGAAACCAACCAGACTACATGCACACACATGCTCTGCAACAAAACATTTTCATTTTGTTTTGTTGTGTTGCTGGTTTTTTCCAGAAAGCAAAACACTAATTGTAGAAATCTCTTATGAGTGATGAATGTAGATTAATTAGTTAAATTTTCCTTAATTTTTGTCAAAAAATAATGAATGTGTTATTCCAATTAAGGAACATAGAAAGTCACATATGAGAAAGAGACCACTGCACATAACCTGATTTGTGTTACTTAACATACCTTCTACTTAAATTGATAACTTGAATCACACATTCCAAACCTGTGCCTTATTGTCATCCTGAGAATTTACAACTTCCTGTTCCATCGTGGTGAGACTATCCACCTGGAACAAACAGCATGTCAAAACAGCATGTCAAAAACAAGTTCTGAGGCAGTAGCCTCAGCTTGTTCTCATTTCAGTGGCATTTCTCCTGTACAGCTCGCTACCTTTTAGTTTCGTGGGTAAGGGTTTGTCAATTTTACTGATTTTACCAAAGAACCTACTCTCTATCTCATTGATTCTTTGTATTGGATTTTGTTGTTATTATTCTATTTTATTGATTTCATCCTTGAGTTTGATTATTTTTTCCTGTCTACATTTCTTGTGTGTGATCCTTTTGTTCTAGAGCTTTCAGGGGTGTTGTTAAGTGCCTAGTTTGAGATCTCTCCATTTATACTTTATGAAGTTATTTAGTGCTAAGAACTTTTTTCTTACAACCATCTCCACTGTATCCCATATGTATGTATCCCTATATATTTACTTTCATTTAATTCATGGTAGTCTATAATTCCATTCTTAATTTTTGTCCTAAACTCATTTAGTAATGAGTTGTTAAGTTTCCATGAGTTTATAAGCTTTCTGTTGTTTCTCTCATTGTTGGTACTCAGATTTAATTCATAGTAGACCTATAGAGTAAAGGGTGTTATTTCAAATTTTTTGTATGTTTTGAGATGTGGTTTGTGTTCAACTGTGTGGTTGCATTTGGAGAAAGTTTTATGAGGTACTGAGAAAAAGGTATGTTCTTCTGTTTGGGAATGGAATGTTCTGCAAATATCTATAGGACCATTTGATTGATAATGTCACTTAGCTCCAGAATCTCTCTTTTTTTGTTTGTGTCTGTATGACCTATCATTTGGATGGAGTGGGTTATTGAAGACTTATACTATCAGTGTGTGAGGGTCAACATGTGATTCAAGAAGTATTCCTTTTGTTAATGTTGTGCACTTGTCTTTGGTAAACAGATTTTAAGAACTGCAATGTACACATGGTTGGTGTTTCCTTTGATGACTATGTAGTGTTCTTTGTATCACTTAAAATTACTTTTGGGTGGGAGACCATTTTGTCTGATTTTACCATAGCTTCCTTGTTAGGCCTATTTTCTTAAAATATAATTTTTCATACTTTGACATTAAGGGGATTTTTGCACTTAAAATTAACGTGTATTTCTTAAGTCCAAAAAGTGAATACTCTCTTCATATCCATTCTCTTGGTATGTGTCTTTTTATTGCAGAACTGAGACCATTGATGTTGAGACATGCTAAGGACATCATTGCAGTGAAATTGGTGTAGGTATGATGTGCTTCTCTTTTTATTTCGTGTTCTGAAAATTTTAATTATTTTGCTTTCTTGGAAGTGGTTAACCTCTATAGGATGGAGTTTTCTTTCTAGCACCTCTGTACTGCTGGTTTTTATTGCTTAGGTTTGATGTTGCCATGTGATCTCATTTATCTTCACCTATTACGAGTGTAACTTTTCTTGGATATATTCTGGGCATCCATATTCTCTTCGAGTTTCCAACTCGTCAGTGGAGCTTCGTCTAGCTTTTAGTGCCTCCTTTGAGAAGTCAGGGGTTATTTTAATTGGTCTTCCTTTATATATTACTTAATACTTGTCTCTTTTGCTTTTACTATTTCTTCTTTCTTCTGTATGTTTTATGATTTCAATGTATATTCTCAGAGTTTCTTTTCTAGCTCAATGTCTTTGTTATACTATATGCTTTCATTACCTTGATAGGCATGTTTTATTTAGATTAGAGAATTTTTCTATGATTTTATGGAATGTATTTTCTGTATTTATGGTCAAAGTTTCTGGTCCATAATCTCTTCCTATCATTTTAGATTTGGTTATTTCACATATTTCACTGAGATTTCTTGGATATTTTGGTGAAAGAATTTTTTGAATTAACATCTTCTTTGAGTAAAGTATCCATTTCTTCTATCATATCTTCAATGCCTGTCATTTTATACCTTGTGTCTTATTCTCTTAATAACTTTTGCCTTTAAGTTTCATGTTTGATTTCCCAGAATATTCATTTTGAGATTTCCCTCAGTTTAGGTTTTCTATTCTTTCTTTCTTTCTTTCTTTTTCTTTTTTGGCCTTTGCGCAGATTTTATTGTTTAGCTATGAGTATCCTGTTTGAGGCTAAGTTTTACTAGCAGCTATGTGCACAGTTGTCCACAATCAATAAATCTACTTGTCCCCCTCCCCCATTCATAGTAGCAGGTCTTACTTTGTTTTTTTTTGTTGTTGTTGTTGTTGTTGTTGTTTTTTGTTTGTTTGTTTTGCACATCCTTGGCTTTACAGTACATCTGACCATAGTGCACAACATGATTCCAAGTCAAGACAGTGGCCCACTGAGCACTGAGTGAAGGGTAGTCCAATTAGTGCTGCTGTCATGGGGTTACCCAAACCATGTCGGTCCAAAATGGCACTACCCAGCTGTCTTAGTCAGGGTTTCTATTCCTGCACAAACATCATGACCAAGAAGCAAGTTGGGGAGGAAAGGGTTTATTCAGCTTACTTCCAAATGGCTGTTGATCACCAGAGGAAGTCAGGACTAGAACTCAAGCAGGCCAGGAAGCAGGAGCTGATGCAGAGGCCATGGAGAGATGTTCCTTGCTGGCTTGCTTCTCCTGGCTTGCTCAGCCCGCTCTCTTATAGAACTCAAGACTTCCAGCCCAGAGATGGCACCACCCCTTTGAACACTAATTGAGCAAATGCCCCACAGCTGGATCTCATGGAGGCATTTCCCCAACTGAAGTTCACTTCTCTGTGATAACTCCATCCTGTGTCAAGTTGACACACAAAACTAGCCAGTACACCAGCAGTAGTAAACCATCTACTTAACCGAGCCCTCAGGGGAAGGCTACGCTGGCAGTCAGTCTTCAGCCACATCTTTATTTGGGGCCCCGTCCAGGTAGATCTTGAGTGCTTTCTCTTTTTGAGGGGAGTATGTCATGTGATGTTCCGTCTTCTGCAGTTGGCTGCTTTCCTTTTTCATCAATTCATTTCTTTGCTCGTCTGTCAATTCCATTATTTCTTCTGTTTTATCCCTATAAAATATGACAGCACCATCATCACAAATATAAAGAGGCCAAATGTTCAAGGTAGAGACTTTAGGATTCCAGTCCAAATCTTGATGAATATCAAGGACAGAAATATCACAGGGGAAGGTTCCCCCACCTTTGGCAAATTCAATGTCTTCCAAAGGAATCCCACTGATTTCAGTTAGCTTCTGTCCAAGTTCATCAGCACTATTGCTCTCCAACACAAGCTCCTAGAAAGGATCCAACTTCATCTCTGCAGGCCTCCAGCATCTGAAGATGGCCAGCTGTGACATGGACTTCATTTTTTCCACACCATCAAGAACTTCCAGGCTAACTTCCCAGTTGCTGGAAACATTAATATCTTCTTCATAAATATGATAATCCAAAAAGATAGTGCCAGGATTCTTCCATGTTTTCTTCCTTAGTTGAAACCTGTCGATACTGTAGTCTAAGTCACACTGCTCCCTGAGTTTAGGAATCAGCTCCTTTTTCGATTGCCACACAGTCATGCCTTTAGCAAATACAGTGTTAACAGAAACTTGCATGGCTCTTGCTGATTGACTAAGAGTTGGCACACTTTAACTCTGGACTCTCCCTTCTTCAGTCTCTCCCCAGTCAGATTGTGATCTTATTGTCATCTGAAAATGATGAAAGGGTCTCATTCAACCGGACAGTCTCAAACTCTTGATTGCTGGTGTACACTCAAGAAAAACTTGAAGTGAGAGGAGAGGACTGCAACAAAGGGCTCTAAATGCTGTTTGAAAGCTGCCAGGGTGATTCTCTTATCAACATGCACCATCAACCATTTGTGTCCTTCCCCAGAGCCTTCGTCCACAGTATACAAGTCAGTTTTGAAGTACATGTACTGCATGTCCCCCCTGCTCTTGCCACTCTCGTTATATTCACTGTCAGTCCCAGAGTCTTCTTTAGCTGTGTCCAATGTCTCCTTTTTCCCTTCATTTGCCTTAGTTCTTCTCCTACTTGTGATACTGTGAGAATCAAGTCCATTGGCCAGAGGAATCTGAGTGCTGTCTGCATTGCACAAAGTGGCACTTCTGTGACTGGAGCTAAGAATATCACTGTCTACTGAACTTGTACTCTTGTCATTATTCACATCTGAGTCTGAGTGTTCTCAGACTGAAAGTTTTCTGGGTCAGAAGTCTGAATGTGCCATTCAAGTTCTTGATTATCCCCAGAGGTGGAAAAGCCCCTCTCATTGAGAGGTGATTCAATATTTTCAAAGTCACTTGTCTCAGTATTTTTGCTGCTGTCTCCATTGTCCCCATCCTGCTGCTGCTGCAGTGACAAGCTTTTGAGTTTTTCAGTGCTCTCTTCTTGAATAGCTTCACAGACTTCAAATTCCCCGTAGGTCCTTTGACTCTTTCACAATCATCATCCACATTATCAGAATCACCTCCATGTTTCTGGTATGCTGTCCTTTTCAAATATGATCCTGGAGATTGTTCAGGCAGCAAAACAAGTAGGTGGATTATATTTGCATGTCGATCCAGGAGTTTCCACAAGTGGGAGTCTGTGAAGGCTGCCTGGTGATCCACTGTCTCAGAGCTTTCAACAAACATCTTGTTACTTCTGAAGAAGCCTTCAGGGTCTTGCTGGGCATGCTGAGAAGGCACCAGTCATTGTAGCAGCACTCCAGCACTATCTTCATGGAGTCTGCAGGTAAGTGCATGGCCTTTCAGATCTGCTCTTTGAACTCTGTAACTGTCTGATTTAAATACACATACACTGTTACAGGAGCAGTGACAGTCTCTGCCTTCAGATTGACAACATGAACTTTCACCATCACTTCTCCAGGTTTGTAAGACTGAAAATTTTGATCAGGCTTTCTCATCTCCAATAGCAGATCAAACATGTAAGTGGACTCGATTCCTCCTAGAAGTAGCCCCATTGGTGTATCTTCTTCTCCCTCATACGATCGTTCTAGGTCATCATGAACCTCATCATATTTTACCAGATGACAGCAACTCAGGGGAATCACATCTTCTAAATCCATCATCTTATAGGACATTTCTACTGTTTCCTTTAATGTCTCATCCTTATGAACCTCCAACTTGTTTTCCATCATTACTTGTTTCACAGGATGTAAACAAAATAACTTTATCTTGCATGTTTTGTGTTCAATTTCTCATTGCCTCTTTTCCTGTTCTTCCAATTCTCTCTCCTTCTGCACCAGGTTCTTGATGTGTTCTGGGTACTCATCCACTTCTAGAAATTTTGCATTTCTTATTGGATCCTTCAGTCTGTATATCAGTATATATGCATTTGTTGAGATTGCAAAAGCCCTGGAGTAGTAGCCTCTGCTTCCTGAAGACCCACCATGTGTCTTCTTAATGTCTTCTTGTGTTATTCTGCTCACATGTTGGTCATTGAAACTGTACCCCTGATCGTCACTGAAAGACTTTATGCAAGTATAATAATGTCCTCCACCAGCACTCCCTGAATGCACCATCACTGAGAAGAGCTCATACATGAGGGAGTTCTTTTCCAGGCCAGGTTTTGAAATCTTCTCACTTCCACTAGTGCTCTCCAGACATATCCCTTCATCAACAGCATCATCCGTGGAGAAATCATTGCTCATCGGTTCACTGTGACAACTGTCTTCATTTTCTCCACTATCAGTGCAACTTTCAGTCTCAGGAGATTTCTCAATTTCAATATCAATAAATGTGCTCATTTCCAGCTCCTCCAGAAATGGCATTCAATCATTCAGTTTAATTCTATACATGGTTGTATAATCAAAATCAAACCTTTTCAACTGTAAGATCAGCAGATAGGGGAAATGCAAAAACCAAAGGCCCTTACAAGCCTCACACTTCTTCTTACAACATTCACAAAAATATTGATTTGGGTCATCCAAGATCTCTGGCTGGATAAATGCATGCAATGCTTCTTCCATACTAGCAAGTGCTTGGCTGGACCCATAGGTCAGATGACCAGTAGAGTATCAAGGAAAGTGTCAATTCTCCAGCCTTCAGAACCGCATTCCAGACACCTCACACAGTCTTTCAGCTTGCCTTGGTACAGCTCAGTTATAAGATCAGCCTGTACTGTTTGCTTCCGTTTCTGCTCCAAAGCATCAAACCTAACACTGCACACTTACTGTAATCATGCTCTTGCCAAGCTTCACTGCTACCCCATCCAAAGCTCCTTGTAACTTCTGTGGACGCTCGTCACAGGATCTTCGTCAGATTCTTCAACTTCCCACCAACAACATCTGAGGCTGTTCACCATCTTTATCTGTCAAATGCAGAAAGTTCTTTGTTGGCCACATCTTCAAAGAGCTTTCTGACTGTGGTAGATGCTGGTAAATTTAATGTGATCCTGTTCACTCACTGCCTTTGAGTTAGTAGTGTCTTGTATTATACATATAAGACTCTAGGTTCTTCAGCAGCATTTTCTTTTTTTTTTTCTTTTTTTTTATTAGATGTTTTCTTTATTTACAATATCTCCTTTCCCAGGTTCCCCCCCCCAAAAAAAACCTAAAATAAAATAAAGTAAAATAAAAAAAAACTAAAATAAACCCCTGTTCCCTCCTCCCTCCCCCTGTTCACCATCCCACCCCCTCCTGCTTATTGGCCCTGGCATTCCCCTACACTGGGGCATAGAACCTTCACAGGGCCAAGGTCCTCTCCTCCCATTCATGACCTGCTTGGCCATCCTCTGCTATACACATGCTGCTGGAGTCATGAGTCCCACCATGTGAACTCTTTGGTTGGAGTTTTAGTCCTTGGGAGCTCTGAGGTTACTGGTTAGTTCATATTGTTGTTCCTCCTAAGGGGCTGCAAACCCTTCAGCTCCTTGGGTCCTTTCTCTAGATCCTTCACTGGGGACCCTCCTTTGGGACCAGTTGGATCTCCTCTGCGGCCACCATCGCTCAGACTCCAACCGCTCATCTCTGCCCTGCCTGCGGGGGATCCAAAGGAGGTGGTGGCGGCTGTGTGTCTCGGCAGTCATCCTCCCAGTCGCCTGTGCTCCAGCAACTGTGGAGGCCTCCTTTCAGGCCTTAGACACCAACATGCAGCTGCTGCTGCTGCCCTCACTGCCACCACTGCCGCCACCGCCCCTCCAGTTTAGGTTTTCTTTACTGATTCTCTTTCCAATTTTCTTTCTTGAATTGATTCTCTTATTTTCTTCCATTGTTTTTATTTCTGTTTTTATAGGTTTCATTAAGGGATTTCTTCCTGATCTCTTTAAGGACTTCCAAAATATGAAAAAAAAGAGTCTATTCTAGGTCTTTTCCTAGTGCTTTAGCTATGACAGAAAGTACTATGTCTGCTATCATATGCTTGCTGACTTTAGTGGAGACACTTTGCCCAGGATGTTACAGATGGTGTTTTTAAGCATCTAGGTCTAGGAAGACCTCAGTGTTGAGGTCTTGTTCTTTGGGTTTGTGGTTGGTGTTTGTTCCTTGGTTTCTGTTTTCTCCTTGGTCCTTAGGAGAGTGTGGTTGCTGTTTGTAGACTAGTTGTGACCATGATAGGGTTGATCTACAATGTGTTTTTAGGTATTGGGATTTGTCACTTAGGAATATGGATGAATTCAGAGAAGAGAGAGGATGAGGAGTCTCCACAGGAGGGAAAATGGTACAATGCTTCACCAGTATCTGCTTAATCCACTGGGAATGTGGATAAAGATTGAGGAGAGACAGTAGGAGGTGATCTGTTCCAGAGCTAGGCATGAGACTTGTCTTTTGGCTTGGGGGAAGTAAATACTAGCATTTGTCTTACCTGTTCCCATGGCTGAACTGGCCTACATCTTCCCAGGAAGTGCTATTTGAAGGTGTTGACTGGGTAGAGCAATGAGTGGTGAAGTGGATGTTACAAGTGGAAGATCCGTGTGGTCCACTGGAGATAGATGCATGAGAAAATGGGTGTCGCAGCCTGTAGTCTGACACAGAGATAGAGATGAGACCAGGAAACTGGATTTAGAGATGTGGAAGTGTTGAAGATCTGCAGTTTGGCACCTGCTATCCTGGCTGGTGAGGCCTCTATTTTTCCAGGGAATACTGATTATTTTATCATATATCAAAAAGAGAGAGAAACACTGTCAAAAACAAACAAATGAAATAAAAACTGATAAAACTGCAGTTACTACATGAAAGGCAATACTCTTTTAGAAATTGAGAATAGACTAGAACTTTCTGAGGAGAATTTCAATAACACAGAAATAAAAACTAGCCCAAGATATCAACAGATCACACTACATGAAATGAAGAAATGACTGAACAAAACTGGGAACAATAGTTCTACCTCAAGACCCAGCTACATCACTTCTGGGCATTTACCCAAAAGATACCCCAGTATACCACAGGGATACATGCTCAGTTATGTTCCTAACAGCTTTCTTTATAATAGCTGGAAATGGAAACAATGGAAACAACCTATATGTCCCTCAAGTGAAGAAGGAATAAAGAAAATGTGGTACATCTATAATACAGATAATACTATTACAGATAATAGTACAACATAATAATACTATTCAGCTATTAAAAACAAAGAAACAAAGACATTATGAATTTTGAAGGTGAATGGGTGGAATTTGAGACTACTGTCCTGAGTGAGGTAACCCAGACCTAAAAGAATATATATGATATGTCAAGGAGCTGAAGGGTTTGCAGCCCCATAGGACGAACAACAATATGGACTAACTAGTAACCTCAGAGTTCCCAGGGACTAAACCACCAACCAAAGAGTACACATGGTGGGACAAATGACTCCAGCAGCATATGTATAGCAGAGGATGGCCTAGTTGGTCATCAATGGGAGGAGAAGCCCTTAGTCTTGTAAAAGTTCTATGCCCCAGTGTAGGGGAATGCCAGGGCCAAGAAGTGGAAGAGGGTAGGTTAGTGAGCAGGGGGAGGAGGGAGGGAACAGGTTTATTTTTTCCTTTCTTTTTCCTTCTTTTTTTTAAGAGGGGAAACTGGGAGAGGAGATATCATTTGATATGTAAATAAAGAAAATATCTAATAAAAAATAAATAAATAAAAATTAGTGGATACAGAATACGCACAATACACTCCACAGACCTAATGATATTAAACATGAAGTAAGGCTCATGTGAGGATACTTGAATCTCACTTAGTAAGATGAATAAATAGTCTTAGGGGGCAGATGGAGGAAGGAATTTGGTGGGAGATGGATGGGGAGAGGGTTGAGAGGTTCAGCATTAGGGGTTGGGAGGCACAGGAGAGATGGACAGATGGCCATAAGAATAAGTGAAAATCTGCATCTGGTGGGGGTGGGAAGATGGAGGGTCATCTCATAGAAGTGCCAGAGACTTGGGATAGGAAAGGTACTCAATGGTTTGACCTTAGATGTAATTCACATCATTCAGGATATGGAGGCCTGAAGGGGCCTCCTCCTTTAGCCAAACAATACCCCAGTGGAACAATAGGGGCAGTAACCCATCCACAAAATATTCTATCCAAAATTTATCCTAGCTACAAGAAATGTGAACAAGGGGGATGGAGCAGAGACTGAGGGTAATGGCCAAGCAACAACTGGCTCAACTAGAGACGCATATAATGGACAATCACCAATCCCTGACACTCTCAATGATACTCTGTTATGCTTGCAGACAGGAGTCTAGCACGTCTACCCTCCCATCAGCTGACTCAGACAAATGCAGAGACACATAACCAAATAGTAGATGGAGCTTGGAAACTATTATAGAAGAGTTTGGGGATGGATTGAGGGCCCTGAAGGATTAGGTACTCCACAGGAACACCAACAGAGTGAACAATTCTGGACCATTGGGGTTTTCAGAGACTGAACCACCAACCAAAGGACATACAAGAGCTAGACCTAGATCACCTACACATATGTAGATGATAAGCAGCTTGGTCTTGATTTGGGCCCTGAACAAGTGGAGTAGGGGCTATTCCAAAACCTGTTACCTGTGTGTGGCATATGTTCTTTTAGCTGGGATGCCTTTTCTATCCTCAATGAGAAAGGATGTGCCTAGCCCTGCAGATAATTGATGTGTGTGGAAGGGGGTGGATGGGAGGGTGTCTAAGCTTTCAGAGGAGAAAGGGTATGATAGGGGGAGGGATTGTGGGAGAGAATGACCTAAAGGGAGTACAGTAATCAGGATGTAATATGAATAAATATGCAACTGCCAAATATCAATGAGGCAATAGATTTCAAAGAAGAAATTCAAACAGCTAATAACTATTTTGTGTGGGGGGGGAGTGATTTATAAGGGTATAAAATGTAATAGACAGTGAAAGTGTAAAAGACTAAGTAGTGCTCTATGTCTTTAGAATGGTGAAGCTAACTGCTTAGAAATTCATTAAGATGGATAGATTTTCAATTTGGCCCAGGGTTTGTTTGAACACTTCAACCTACTTACATGTTGCTTTTCCTTATATGTTAACTACACTAATGTGAAATGTATACAACAATAAAATAAATCTATTTACCATGATAATGCTGACTTCATCCCAGAGATGCATAAATGGTTCAACATATACTCACACTAACTGTACTTCACGTCAAGGATGGATGCAAACTAAAACAACATGTTTACTTTATTAGAAAGGTTTATCACAAGCATGCCCACATTTTGTACTATTTTAGTAAATAGAAAGTTTCTTCAATGCATTTTTATACCTACTGCTTTGATTGACCCAATTCCTCCTTCTTTCTGCAAGACCTGTTATTTTATATATTTAATATTCTAGAGTATAGAAGACTTAAGGTAAAGTATGTTATTCTATATTCAAATATTTACCGAAACCAGCGTAGGACTATCCAAGATGGCAGAAGCAGTAGATCCATCACTGAGATCTCAGTCTCAGACACAATATACACAGCTGGACATGTTCAGAATGACAGATATTCTCAGAATGGTAAATTTACCAGTCCTGTCTGTACATATGTCTCAGTGATGCCTAATATGGTCATCATTCTCTCCCTGAATATTCCAAACCACAGATTCTCTCAACCTCCTGAACACTGACCTGGAGGCATATCTACTGGCTAGCTTTCATAGTGCCAGAAAATGTTATGTATGTTTCATGGGGGAACAGGGAGACATCCATAGTCCTACTAATTGCTGTATCCAACATACTTCAACACTCAAAAACCAATATGTATCCATTGATGTAATTCTGGCCTGACTGCTATGGAATAGCTAAATGCTTCCTAAATATATTTTAGACTAGTTCCTCAGGAGTGAATTTTGTGCCTTGCCCTGTGATCTTGGGTAAAATCAGATGGTTGTTTTCTCATCACCTTAACATAGAACCAGCTATTGTTATTTTGTTAAATTGCCATGCTCTCAAATTCCCTTCTCAGTATTATGTTTATACCTATAGTCCTTTGCTAATCCAATCTTGATAATAGAAACTTCTTTTTGCATTGGCATGCTACAGTGGAGAAATACATTGTTAATTGTGCTGAGAATAAGAGGCTGTGAGACTCAGATCTTAATGTGATGTCTGTGCTACACATCTCTCAGTCTTACTCCTATACATTATTTAAAATAAAGTTTATTTTTATACCATTTATCAAACAATTGATGTTTCAGGATGTATTTTTATGGACAGTGCAACTGTACATTTCTTAATTATGTTTAACACATTTTGTGTTTCCTGAATGACACATCTTAGGAATATTAGTGTATTAAATATGTATTAATATACATTTGACCAAAACACCAGATATTTATCCTTGTCACACAGATAAGTATAGGTAATTACCCCTTCTTTGTAGAAAAAAGGCTTGCAATAGATGGAAACCACTAAAACAGATCAAAATACCAAGAGCAAGAAGCCTTTGTTGCCCAGCCCCATCTAACATATTTAAAACACAACAGGTGCAAACAGGCTCAAAAATCATAGTAGAAGGGAAGAGAGAAAGATTGAAGTAGCCAGAGGAAAAAGAGGTTTACTGTAAGAATTCATCATCAGAGAGGTTTACAGGTGAAGTGTCTTCCGTGGGGCTTCCGAAACAAGACCTGAACAAAGATGGTCCTGATAGATATGGTAACACGGACACAATGAATGCCATTTGGCCCAAACCATAGACAGAGAATTAGAGACAACCACAGAATGTTGAGATCGGGAGAAATAGTCTTCCCAAATGAAGAACCTCTCAATTGTACATATAAGAAATACATTATGGAGCAAGCAGGCTGTATGCAATATATATATGTATATATTGCATATATATGTATATACATATTACATATGTATATATATATATATATATATATATATATATAATGAGAGTGTGTGCATGTGTGTGAGTAGTTCAAGACTAAGGAAGACTAATTGGAGAGAAATTGAGAAATTGAGAGAAATTAGAAGAAGAGAAAGGGGGATTTAATGCAGTAAAAACTAAATTTCAAAAAAATTAAAAATTTAAAGTTCCAGTTCTTTGCTGGTAGACATTTTGGCTAAGATCATCCATCCACATTGAGTCCTGGAAGCCTCTCATATCCCAGGTCTCTGTGACTTTCTATGGTTTTACTCTGTGTCCCATCTCCAGCAGTTGCATATTTCCATTCATTCTCTTGGCCCTCTGCACATCTCTGCTATTTCCCCTACAAATATGATCCTGCACTCCTTTTCCCTTTTTTCTCCTCTCTTCCACCTGTGTTCCACCCTTTCTCTGCTACCCATTGTTAATTTCTTTGCCCTTCTAAATGGGATTGGAGCATCCTCACTTGGGCCTCCCTTCTTATTAAACTTCTTACAGTCTGTAGGTTATATCATGGATATTCTGTACTTTTTGGATAATATCCATGTGTCAGTGAGTACATACCATGCATATCCTTTTGGGTCTTAGTTAACTCACTCAGGATTATATTTTCGAGTTCTATCAGTTTTCCAGCAAAAGAAATGAGAGACCACCTCTGGTAGAGAGACAGGGCTTATCTACATCCAGTAGATAGACCAGGATGAGATCACCAACCTAACTTCAAAATTTTTGACCCAGAATTGTTCCTGTCTAAAAGAAATGCAGCAACAAATATGGAGCAGAGACTGAAGAAATAGCTAGCCAGTGACCAGCCCAACTTGGCATCTGAACCCTGACACTATTACTGATGATATATTGTGTTTGCAGACAGGAACCTAGCATGGCTGTTCTCTGAGAGGCTATACCAGCAGCTGAGTACAACAGGTACAGATACTTACAGTCAACGATTGGGCTGAAGTCAGGACACTTATGGAAGAGTTGGGAAACAGAGTAAAAGAATTAAAGGGAATAGCAACCCCATAGGAAGACTAACAGTGTCAACTAACCTGGACCTCTTGGGAGCTCCCAGAGACTAAGTCACCAACAAAATAGCATACATCGGCTGGTCAATGGCCCCCAGCAAATATATAGCAGACAACTGTCTTGTCAGGCCTCCGTGGGAGAGAATGTGCCTAATATTTGTAGATACTTGATGACTCAGGGAAGAAGTATGCACTGGGAGGGATGAAGTGGGAGTGGGTGGGTAAGTGAATACCATCTCAGAGTCAAAGGGGATGAGTAATGAGGTGAAGAACTCTGGGAGTGGGGATGACATTTGTAATGTAAGTAAAGAAAATAAATTTAAATTTTTTAAAGGTTTATTTTACTACAAGGTACATATGTTTGCTTTTTTTGAAAAAACATACATACAGTCTGTTTTAATCCCACTGAATAAATGTAAAGATCACCAAAACATATTTACACTGAATTAACCAGACTTTTATTTGTGAACAGAAACCTTGGTCCAGGGGCTATCTTCCATAATATAATATAATATAATATAATATAATATAATATAATATGGGGTAAAACCACAAATTGAAGTCTTTCAGAAGGACAGAGTAAGGGTATGGAATAAGTCATATTCTAGGAAACAGAGAGATGAGCTTTAAACAGAAATTAACATATTTTGAGCTTATAACAAAATGACATGAACTTGACATGATTCAAACTGGTTCATGACCCAGGAAAGACCATAGTACTTTTATTTTGATAAAAGGACATAGTAATAAATTGACCTTTACCCTCATATAATAATCAGGGATTGGTACATCTCTCACCTATCATTGGAGAAGCTTTTTGGCATTCTGTGGTGATTAACACAAAGGTCCTCATTTGTTCAATGTGCTCAGAATAAGAGGCAATGGAATGCCCAGATAAAAAAATGGGACATCTCTATCAAAGCTATTCCTTCTACGACTAAAGGGCCATCATGGAAGAAGAGGAAGAAAAATGTTCTTTGCCTTCTTATGGTAGGTGAAGCTTAGAAAACAGGTTTTGCACAGACAGAACAGAATACTTGCTCATGGTAATTCACTTGCTATGACTGTATGCACAAAACCTGCAAAAGATCAATGTAGAAAAATACCAGCTAAGTGGAGAAGGTCAGGAAGTTCCACTCCTAGTTGAAGAGATGGTTTCAGATGGTTTCTGAGAGGAACTATCAGATTTCGTTAAGATTTCCACTTTATAGAGACTCCTCATAGTTCCATCAATGCCTCTGCCCTAGGCATATACTAGCTTCTCTCAATAAAGTTAGAGATTTTTTCATGTGTCTTGTTTAAGCAGCTCATGAAATTCTGAGGGAATTGTGGTAGGTGGTTAAGAAAAGAAAGGAAGTGAAAAGAAATAATCATATATAGGTGAGTAAAACACACATGTCTACATAAAACCATCAAACATCTTAAGTAACATATATTGTGAATTTAAAAATTATCTCTGTTGATTTATGTTGAAAGAGTAAGTGAAGATTGTAATACAAATCAATACACAGATTTCCCTAACTTTCTCATGAATATGACCTCAATGTTTCTAGAACTTCTACAGTATACCTGCTTATCCTTCATGGATCTTAATAACACAATCACTCCTAAAAACATATTAACTTTTTGGAAAATTTCACAAGTAGCTCTATTCAAAGTGTTTTTGTTAATTAACAACTAGAAAATTTTATAGATAATCTTGTCTCCCAAAGCCAGTGCTATCATTACTGCTATAGGTAAAATGAGAACTTCAGTTCTGGAAGGTGGTATGGTCAGAGACATCAACCTCAGACTCAATATGACTCTCTTACAGCACTGCTCGTTAATGAATCTGAATCTGCTCAATGAACCAACCATCCTGCAGAGGCAAGGAGCCAGGTAATTTCTTTGTATTTCAGTCTGAGTAGCAGAGCCAGCAAAGAAGAGAGGCCTAGGTAAATGCTCATGTCTGTTAATAGGGAAGTGAGATAGAATGAGATCTATGGAATAGACAGAGAAGGACAAAAATAATTCCATAACTAAGAGATGATTGAAAAGTTAGAAGTGGCTGCACTCATGAGCTGAGGTTATTCCACAGCCTGCTGTGCATGGGTCCCCACCAGGAGAGAGCTGGTCTCCCAGGAGTGCTCATACTCCTGGGCCAAGTGGTGAGATATCCACTTTATCTCTAATAACTATCTGAAGCAGGGTGGCAAGGAGCACACAGGGCTCAGAAACAGTGAAGCAGCTAGGACGGAATCATTCTGGGCTCCATCTGTACCCAGTGCTTGGGCTGTTCCACCAGGAGAGAGCTGGAATCCCAGGAGTACTGACACAGGCTTACAGATGCACAGGAAGGACAAGCTCCAGCCAGAGACAGCAAGACCATCTAACATCAGAGATAACCAGGTGGTGAAAGGCAAATACAAGAATGTTACCAATAGAACCAAGGTTATTTGGCATCATCAGAACCCAGTTATCCTAACACAGCAAGTCCTGGGTACACCAGAACACTGGAAATGTAAGATATGGATTTAAAATCACACCTCATGATGCTGATAGAGGATTTTAAGAAGGACATAAATAAACTCCTTAAAGAAATACAGGAGAACACAGGTAAACAGGTAAAAGCCATTAAAGAGGAAACACAAAAAGTCCTTAAAGAACTACAGAAAGCTGAGCGGTGGTGGTGCATGCCTTTAATCCCAGCACTTGGGAGGCAGAGACAGGTGGATTTCTGAGTTCAAGGTCAGCCTGGTCTACAGAGTGAGTTCCAGGACAGCCAGGACTAAACAGAGAAACCCTGTCTCAAAAAACAAAACAAAACAAAAAAAAGAACTACAGAAAAACACAAACAAACAGGTAAAGGAATTGAACAAAGCCATCCAGGATATAAAAATGGAAGAAAAAAAAAACAATAAAGAAGACAAGACACAAAGGGAAACAACTCTGGAGACAGAAAGCCTAGGAAAGAGATCAGGAGTCATAGATGAAAGCATCACCAACAGAATACAAGAGATAGAAGAGAGAACCTCAGGTGCAGAAGATACCATAGAAAACATTGACAAAACAATCAAAGAAAATGCAAAATGCAAAAAAGATCCTAATCCAAAACATCCAGGAAATCCAGGACACAATGAGAAGATCAAACGTAAGGGTTATAAGAGAGCAAAGATTCCCAAACAAAGGGCCAGTAAATATCTTCAACAAAATTATACAACAAAACTTCCCTAGCCTGAAGAAAGACATGCCCATCATGAATGCCACAGCACCTCCAGTAGGATCTGGTGACAAGTTCCACAGATTGAAGCAATTGACCTCAAAAAGGGGAGGCCTCCTGGAACTGGTTGTGGAACTCTTTGCCTGAGAAAAATTATTGAGCTGTAGCTCTCATGGCAATCTATCTGTGTTGTTTTTTATTATTCCTTCTCTTATTTACATATTCCTGGTAGCCTAGGCCAAGATCATAAGCGAGAATAATGGGTAAGAAACCATCCCTTGAGATGGGATCACTAACATGACCTTATCCCTAGGAAAACCAATGCTTTATTTTTAAATCATTTACAAAATTATTGTGATAGATAAAAACTTTCCCAATAATAAAATTTCATATGGCTACACGTGTATCATCAGAGGTGGGTTTTGGTATATGGTAAAGAAAGCCTTAATTAGAAAGAATTAAAATATTTTAAATTTATGCTTGAAGATTTAGAAAAAACCAGGCATTAGATGTTAAGTAATAATTGATCATATAGGGCTGAAGAGTTAGCTCAGCAGTAAAGAGCACTGACCGTAAAGATTTATTAACCTGCTCTTGGAAATATACCACTAGACTTGGATGTCTGCCCCCATCGAATATACCCTTTTAGAATTGTTATACTTTGATGATTTATATTATTAATGATGCTACCTGTTCAGTTTGCTATTGTTTCACTGTATACAGTTTCTAAGAGATTTAATGTTGTGGTTTTGTTTTGGTTTTGTGTGGTTTTTCGAGACAGGGTTTCTCTGCAGAGCCATGGCTGATCTGGAACTCACTCTGTAGACCAGGCTGGCCTCGAACTCAGAAATCCACCTGCCTCTGCCTCCCAAGTGCTGGGATTAAAGGCATGCACCACCACTGCCCAGCAATGTTGGGTTTTTAATGTATAAAATCTCCTGCTTGTGAGCTACAAAATACACTCAGATTCAAACTGCCTCTGTGTTTGTTTCTGTTTGTCACCACCAAATCCTTACCCATCTGGCCTCAAGAACTCACATCCCAGCAGCCTCCATATCCAGCTGAGGTGATAGGTGGCACATGAACCAAAAAGGCCTACAGAACACCAAATACATTGGACCAGAAAAGAAATTTCCATCACATAATAATCAAAATTCCAAATATACAAAACAAAGAAAGAATTTTAAAAGCAGTAAGGGAAAAAAGATCAAGTAACATATAAAGGCAGGCCTATCAGAATTACACCAGACTTCTCACCAGAGACTATGAAAGCTAGAAGATCCTGGGCAGATGTCATACAGACCCTAAGAGAACACAAATGCCAGCCCAGGTTACTATACCCAGCAAAACTCTCAATTACCATAGATGGAGAAACCAAGATATTCCATGACAAAAAAATGTATAGAATCTCTCTCCACAAATCCAGTATTACAAAGAATAATAAATGGAAAACTCCAACCCAAAGAGGGAAACTACACCCTAGAAAAAGCAAGAAAATAATATTTTAAAAAACCAAAAAGAAGATAGCCACAAAAACATAATTCCACCTCTAGCAACAAAAAAATAACAGGAAGCAACAATAATTTTACCTTAATATCTCTTAATATCAATGGACTCAAATCCCCAATAGAAAGGCATACTAACAGACTGGAAACACAAAAGGGGCCCTTCATTTTTCTGCATACAGGAAACCCATCTTAGTGAGAAAGACAGACACTAACTTAGAGTAAAAGGCTGGAATACAATTCTCCAAGCAAATGGTCCCCCAAACAAGTTGGAGTAGCCATTCTAATATTCCAACAAAATGTCATCTAAAAGATAAGAAAGGACACTTCATACACATCAAAAGAAAAATCTACCAAGATGAACTCTCAATTCTTAACATCTATGCCCCAAATGCAAGGGTACCCACATTCATAAAAGAAACTTTACTAAAGCTCAAAGCACACATTATAGAAGACTTTAACACTTCACTCTCAGCAATGAACAGATTATGGAAACAGAAATTAAAGAGGGACATAGTGAAACTAACAGAAGTTAAGAACCAAATGGATTTAACAGGTATCTATAGAACATTTTATCCTAAAACAAAAGAATATACCGTCTTCTCAGAAGCTCATAGTACCTTCTCCAAAACTGACTATTTACTCTGTCACAAAAGAGGACTCAACAGATACAAAAAAACTGAAATCATCCCATGCATGTTGTCAGCTCACCATGAATTAAGGCTGGTCTTCAATAACAACACAAACAATAAAAAGCCTACATACATGTGGAAACTGAACAACATTCTATTCAATGATAACCTGTTCAAAGAAGAAATAAAGAAAGAAACTAAAGACCTTTTGAGTTTAATGAAAATGAAGCCACAACATATCCAAACTTATGGAACACAATAAAAGCAGTGCTAAGAGAAAAACTCACAGCTCTACGTGCCTCCAAAAAGAAACTGGAGAGAGCATACACTAGCACCTTGACAGCACACTTGGAAGATCTAGAACAAAAAGAAGCAAATACACCCAAGAGGAGTAGAAGGTAGGAAATAATCAATCTCAGGGTTGAAATCAACCAAGTAGAAACAAAAAGAACTGTACAAAGAATCAAGCTAACTAGAATCTGCTTCTTTGAGAGAATCAACAAGGTAGATAAACCCTTAGCCAGAAGGGAAACCAGAAGCCTTAACCAGAAGGTACAGAGACAGTATCCTAACTAACAAAATCAGAAACTAAAAGGGAGACATAACAACAGAAACTGAGAAAACTAAAAAAATCATCTGATCCTACTACAAAAGGCTATACTCAACAAAACTGGAAAGTGTGAATGAAATGGACAATTTTCTAGACAGATACCAGGTAGCAAAGTTAAATCGAGATCAGATAAGTGATCTAAACATATCTCCTAAAGAAATACAAAGAAAAATGAATAGTTTCCCAACCAAAAAAAGCCCAGGATCAGATGGGTTTAGTGCAGAGTTCTATCAGACCTTCAAGGAAGACCTAATACCAATACTCCTGAAATTATTACACAAAATAGAAACAGAAAGTACTCTACCCAGTTCATTCTGTGAAGCCATAATTACTCTAATACCTAAACCACATAAAGACCTAACAAAGAAGGAGAACTTCAGACAAATTTCCCTAATGAATGCCAATGCAAAAATACTTAATAAAATTCTCACAAACCAAATCCAAGAACACATCAAAATAATCATCCATCATGATCAAGTAGGCTTCATATCAGGGATGCAGGGATGGTTCAATATATGGAAATCCATCAATATAATCCACTATATAAACAAACTCACAGGGAAAAAAAACATATGCTCATCTCATTAGATGCTGAGAAAGCATTTGTCAAAATCCAGCACCCATTCATGATAAAAGTCTTGGATAGATCAGGAATTCAAGACCCATACCTAAAAATATGGAAAGCAATATACAGAAAACCAGTAGCCAACATTAAACTAAATGAAGAGAAACTTAACAAAAATCCCACTAAAATCTGGGACTAGAAAAGTCTGCCCACTCTCTCACTACCTATTCAATATACTACTGGAAGTCCTAATGATATATCCTTTCCCCATTTCCCCTCCGGAAAAAAAAAAAAGCCCTGTTCCCTCCCCGCTACCCCTGCTCACCAACCCAACCTTTCTCACTTCCTGGGGCTGGCATTACTCTACAATAGGGCATGTGTACTCCTTGGTTGGTGATTTAGTCCCTGGGAGCTCTGGGGGTACTAGTTAGTTCATATTGTTGTTCCTCCTATGGGGCTGCAAACCCTTCAGCTCCTTGAGTCCTTTCTCTAGCTCCTTCATTGGGGACCCTGTGCTCTGTCCAATGGATGAATGTGAGCCTCTACTTCTGTATTAGGCAGGTACTGTCAGAGCCTCTCAGGAGACAGTTACATCAGACTCCTGTCAGCCAGCACTTGCTGGAATTCACCATAGTGTCTCGGTTTGGTGACTGAATATGGGAAGGATTCCCAGGTGGGGCAGTCTCTGGATTGTCCTTCCTTCAGTCTTTGCTCCATACTTTGTCTCTCCAACTCCTTCCATGGGTATTTTGCTTCTCTTTCTAAGAAGGATCAAAGTATCCACACTTTGGTCTTCATTCTTTTTGAATTTCTTGTGGTTTGTGGATTGTATTTTGGGTATTCCGAGCTTCTGAGCTAATATCCAGTTATCAGTGAGTGCATACCATGTGTGTTCTTTTGTAATTGGGTTACCTCATTCAGGTTGATATTCTCCAGATCCATCCATTTCCATAAGTATTTCATAAATTCACTGTTGGTACAGATCTTTTCCCAATCTGGTGGTTGCCATTTTCTCCTATTGCCTTACAGAAGCTTTGCAATTTTACGAGGTCCCATTTGTCAATTCTCAATCTTAAGAGCACAAGCTATTGGTGTTCTGTTCAGGAAATTTTCCCCTGTGCCCATGTGCTTGAGGCCCTTCCTCAGTTTCTTTTCTATTAGTTTCAGTGTATCTAGTTTTATGTGGAGGTCCTTGATCCACTTGGACTTGAGCTCTGTACAAGGAGATACGAATGGATAGGTTTGCATTCTTCTACATCCTAAACACAGTTGATCCAGCACCATTTCTTGAAAATGCTGTCTTTTTTCCACTGGATGGTTTTAGATACTTTGTCAAAGATCAAGTGACCATAGGGATGTGGGTTCATTTCTGGGTCTTCAGTTCTATTTCATTGATCCACTTGCCTGTCACTGTACCAATACCACAGTTTTTAATCACAATTGCTCTGTAGTACAGCTTGAGGTCAGGGATGGTGATTCCACAAGAACTTCTTTTATTGTTGAGAATAGTTTTTACAATCCTAGGTTTTTTATTATTCCAGATGAATTTGCATATTGCTCTTTCCAACTCTGTGAAGAATTGAGTAGGAATTTTGATGGGGAGTGCATTAAATCTGTAGATTGCTTTCCGTAAGAAGGCCATTTTTACTATATTAATCCTGCCAATCCATGACCATGAGAGATCTTTCCATTTTCTGAGATCTTCTTTGATTTAATTCTTCAGAGACTTGAAGTTCTTTTCATACAGATCTTTTACTTGCTTAGTTACAGTCACACCAAGGTATTTTATATTATTTGTGACTATTGTGAAGGGCGTTGTTTCCCTAAAATTTTTTCAGCCTGTTTATCCTTTGTATAGTGGAAGGCCACTGATTTGCTTCCATTAATTTTATATCCAGGTATTTTGCTGAAGTTTTTTTTTTATCAGATTTTGGAGTTCTTTGGTGGAATTTTTGTGGTCACTTAAGTATACTATCATATCATCAGCAAGTAGTGACTTCTTCCTTTCCAATTTGCATCCCTTTGATTTCTTTTTGTTATCTAATTGCTCTGGCTAGGACTTCAAGTACAATATTGAATAGGAGAGAGGGCAGCCTTTCCTAGTCCCTGATTTTAGTGGGATTGCTTCAAGTTGCTCTTCATTTAGTTTTATGTTGGCTACTGGCTTCCTGTATATTGCTTTTACTATGTTTAAGTATGGGCCTTGAATTCCTGATCTTTCCAAGGCTTTTATCATAAAGGGGTGTTGGATTTTGTCAAGTGCTTTCTCAGCATCTAATGAGATGATCATGTAATTTTTTTATTTGAGTTTGTTTATACAGTGGATTATGTTGATGGATTTCCATATATTGAACAATCCCTGCATCCCTGGGATGCAGCCTACTTGATCATGATGAATGATTGCTTTGATATGTTATTGGATTCGGTTTACAAGAATTTTATTGAGTATTTTTGAATTGATATTTATAGGGAAATTGTTCTGAAATTTTCCATTTTTCTTAGGTCTTTGTGTTTTAGATATCAGAGTAATTGTGGCTTCATAGAACAAATTGGGTAGAGTACTTTCTGTTTCTATTTTGTGGAATAGTTTGAGGAATATTGGTATTAGAACTTCTTTGAAGGTCTGATATCACTCTGCACTAAACCCATCTGGTCCTGAGCTTTTTTTTGGTTGGGAGACTATTAATGATTCTTTCTGTTTCATTAGCAGATATGGGACTGTTTCATTAGCAGATATGTTTAGATCATTTATCTGATCTTGATTTAACTTTATTACCTGGTATCTGTCTAGAAAATTGTCCATTTCCTCCAGGTTTTCCACTTTGTGTTGAGTATAGGCTTTTGTAGTAGGATCTGATGTTTTTTTTGGATTTCCTCAGTTTCTGTTGTTATCTCTCCCTTTTCATTTCTGATCTTGTTAATTAGGATACTGTTTCTGTGCCCTCTACTTAGTCTGGCTAAGGGTTTATCTATTTTGTTGATTTTCTCAAAGAGCCAGCTCCTGGTTTCATTGATTCTTGGTATAGATCTTTTTGTTCTCATTTGGTTGATTTCAGCCCTGAGTTTGATTATTTCCTGCTGTCAACCCCTCTTGGGTAAATTTGCTTCTTTTTGTTCTAGAGCTTTCAGATGTGCTGTCAAATTGCTGGTGTATGCTCTCTCCATCTTCTTTTTGGAGGAACTCAGAGCTATGAGTTTTCCTCTTAGCACTGCTTTCATTGTGTCCCATAAGTTTGGGTATGTTGTGGCTTCATTTTCATTAAACTCTAGAAAGTCTTTAATTTCTTTCTTTACTTCTTCCTTGACCAAGTCATCATTGAATAGAGTGTTGTTAAGCTTCCAGATATATGTGAGCTTTCTATTGTTTATGTTATTGAGGAGCAGCCTTAGTCTGTGGTAATCTGATAGGATGCAAGGAATTGTTTCAATCTTCTTGTATGTGTTGAGGTCTGTTTTGTGACAGATTATATGCTCAATTTTGGAGAAGGTACCATGAGGTGCTGAGAAGAACTGGCTGGAGTACTGGGGAAGGGGGTGTCTCGGCGGGTCCATGTTATAATATTTCTCTAATTATCTTTTTTCTTTTCAATCCTCACTCTTGCCCTTGAGAACATATTGACTAACTGAGGTGGCTTGGTCATAACAGATAAGAGGTTTGGAGCACTTTACTGTGTAGGTATCTATGAGTTGACAAGCAACAACAGGATTGCACTTATTCCATCATCACCAATGTTGAGCTGGGCTTTGTATGCTCCTATGAGCAACCTATTATCAATACTCCTGTCCATAAATTTAGTAGCTTACTGGTGCTTTGTGCTAAAAGTTTGTTTGTTTATTTCTTTGAATTCCATTGGTTCTCTATCTGGTATAAATAGAAGGGTTTTTTTTTTTTGGCTTTTTTTTCATGTCTGTGCAGGAAATTTAATGACATATTTGTTGAATGAGCAGGGATTGACAGAATTAAAGGTAAGCAGGGATGGTAGAGGTTTCATGGCACCTGCAATACATAATAATATGTATTACTAGGCTTGACACACTTGAAGTGGAGTAGGTCATATAGCAATCTCTATGGTCTACTTCTCCGCATTTAGCCTTAGATTTCTTTGCTACAGAGCAATGAAAAGCATCCATTAGTGGTTGACAAGTTACATTGTAAGACTCTGGTAAACCTTAGCTTACTGGGGGAATCCTGAGTGAACCAGTCAGAGCCGGGAATCAATGCAAAAAGGAAGAGGAATTTATTGCTCCAGTGCACTGGGGTCATCCCAGACCCTAAGGAGAGGTGGCAGCCCACGATGTCCCATTCAGAGAGTTTTTATATGGTTTCCAGGGGTGGAATAGAGCATCAACAAGTAGGTACAATGTGATTGGTGGAACAGTGCACCCTTTAAACTGACTGGTCTTTAGGGAATGAGGTAGTAGGTGTTTACTCAGCCTCTCCCTTCTGGTCTATGTACTCTCTGAGGGGTTCAGTGGAATTTTTCCATGGCTCTGAGCTGACTTCTTCAACACAACCAATGCTGGACCTTATGAGAGTGAAGTATCCATAAGGGAAACCCAGGGATATCATGGTATATGATTCCATGTCTTCTTGAAGAATTAGCCCTGATTGGCTAATGGATAGAGAATATATTTCAATTATTAAAAGTGGTATTTATGAAGGAAGATTTCAGGCAGTTTGTGGCAATGGTATGGAGAACTCTGCTGTAGACAATAAAGCTTTTGACAGATCAGCTACCTGTCCTGAATAATCCTGGCCACATAAGTAGGAAACACCAGTGTAGGAAAGACCTTAGTATATCATGGCTTGCCAGCATTAATATTAGCATTAGAATTAGCGTTTATATTAGTATTGTTGTATCATCATAATTTATTACTTCTAGGATACAAGAGAGAAAGAAAGCACAAATCTAATCTGTGCAAAATAAGATGAACATCAACTCTTGCCTATACTACATGCAAGGAGAATACGCAAGGTTGAATAATGAGGTGGGGTTTTCATAATGTTCCATTTCAGAAAACTATGACCATTAAGGAATCTCTGTATCTGAACTGCCTGAATTAGAACTGGAGGTTGGTTAGAAAAGGATGGAATTTTTCTTAGGCTGCTCCACGAGATCCTTGAAGATAGGAAGAGTAAAGTCAGTAGAAGTTGTTAGGAAACAGAGAAAATGAGAAGTACTAATGACCATATCTTTAAAGACAATGTGTACATACAAATGCAAGAGACATAAGTGAATATAAATGAAATACATCCATGACTTACTGGCTTACAGTAATTTATACTTTTCTTTGCTTATATTCTATTGCTCTGAGGTAACATGACCAAGGCAAATTTTCTTAAAGAAAATATGTAATTTGGGCTTGTTTAGAATTTTAGTGTTTTAGAGGGTTAGTCCGTAATTATCATGGCAGGAAGCAGATAGTCATAGTATAGGTAGCAGGAAGGAGAAGGAGAGACAGATAGAGAATGACAGACAGACATTGACTGACTGTACTAATGCAGACTTTTAAAACCTCAAAGCCCACTCTCAGTAATACACCTCCTGGAACATGGCCACACCTCCCAATCGGTCTTAAAACATCCAGTAACTGGAAAAAAAACATTCAAATATATTAGTCCATGGAGGCCATATACATTTAAACCACTACAGTAGGAACAGTTGGTTGTTTTAAGATCAGATTCGAGATAAGGTCAGAGAATAGAAGATAGTAGAAGATGGTTAGGCAATAATGACTTATCTGTACAAGTGAGAGACAGTTTCTGTTGTCTAACTCTCTGTGGAGAAATGGCATGTATTCAGTGCTGTGTTGAGAAAGAGGTTGAATTACTGGGACCTCCCCTGGACTGGTATGAATAGTTAGATGCTTTATTGTTATGCTTCATGAGACATGATCAGGAAAGGAGGCTGTAGAATTTGAGTGATATATACCAGCATATATCAGTTTCTAAAGTTGTAGAACATAATCATAAACAGATCTTTTTGTAAAGAAAGAGAAAGCAATATAGCAGGGCACTCAAATAAAATTTACCAAGATGTGAAACAAAGGGGAAAAATCACTTCTAAGTCTATTTTGCAAGCATTCCAACTAAGCTAAAAAGTATATTTGGAGTGGGAGTTTTCTCCCAGCCTGAGGCCATTTCATTAGCCATGTGTGACTGACTGACAGGTAACATTCATATCTTTGACACTGTCAGAACTAGGATGCAGGATGCCACAGCTGCATAGAGCACAGACACATTACACTTGAATCATGATCTTGGATGGACATCAGAAGCTAATTGTAATCCTCCACAACAAGGTCAGGGTGATATACAGCATCCTAGAATGAACTTGAAGGGCTTGAGGTACTGATGTTGATGGGCTCATCTCATTCTATCTCAGATTTTGGAAGTGTCTATTTTTCATATTCTTTTAACTGTTTTATTCAATAATAATCAGCATATTCTTTATAGAGGCAACAGAATTTTTTTTTTGGTACAGCAAAACCTTTATTTACTGAGCCACATCCCAACCCCTAGATTTTAAATTATTTTTTATTAGATATTTTTTATTTACATTTGAAATGTTATCCCCTTTCCTGGTTTTCCCTCTGAAAACCTCCTATCCACTCCCTCCTACCCTGCTCACCAACCCACCCACCCCTGCTTCCTGGCCCTGGCATTCCCCTGCACTGGAGCATAAAGCATTCACAGGATGGAGGGTCTCTCCTCCCTTGATGCCCGACAAGGCCATCCTCTGCTACGTACATGGCTGGAGCCATGGGTCCCTCCATGTGAACTCTTTGGTTGGTGGTTTAGTCCCTGGAAGTTCTGGAAGTACTGCCTGGTTTATATTGTTGCTCCTCCTATGAGGCTGCAAACCCTTCAGCTCCTTGGGATCTTTCTCTAGCTCCTCCATTGGGGTCCCTGTGCTCAATGCAATAGTTAGCTGATAGCATCCATCTCTCTATTTGTCAGGCACTGGTAGAGCCTCTCAGGAGACAGCTATATTAGGTTACTGTCAGCAAGCATTTGTTGGCATACACAATAGTGTCTGGGTATAGTGACTGTATATGGGATGGATTCCCAGGTAGGGCAGTCTCTGGATGGCCTTTCCTAAAGTCTCTGCCCCACAATTTGTCTCTGTAACTCCTTTCAAGGGGATTTTGTTTCCCCTTCTAAGAAGGACTGAAGTATACACTCATTGGTCTTCCTTCCTCTTGTGTTTCATGTGGTCTGTGAATTGTATCTTGGGTATTCCAAGCTTCTGGGCTAATATCCACTTATCAGTAAGTGCTTAATATGTGTTTTTTGTGTGTGTGATTGAATTACCTCACTCAGGATGATATTCTCCAGATCCATCCATTTCCCTAAGAATTTCACAAATTCATTGTTTTTAATAGCTGAGTAGTACTCCATTGTGTAAATGTACCACATTTTCTGTATCCATTCCTCTGTTGATGGACATCTGGTTTGTTTTCAGCTTCTAGCTATTAAAAATAAGGCTGCTATGAACATAGTGGAGCATGTGTCCTTATTACATGTTAGAGCATATTCTGTATATATGCCCAGGAGTGGTATTTCTGGGACCTCAGGTAGTACTATGTCCAATTTTCTGAAGAAATACCAAACTGATTTCCAGAGTGGTTGTAACAGCTTACAATCCCACCTGCAGTGGGATTCCACATTCCTCTTTCTCCACATCCTTGCCAGCATCTGCTGTCACCTGATCTTAGCCATTCTGACTGGTGTGAGGTGGAATCCCAGGGTTGTTTTGGTTTCTCTTTCTCTGATGACTAAGGATGTTGAACATTTTGGGGGGTGCTTTTCAGCCACTTGGTATTCCTTAGGTGAGAATTCTTTGTTTAGCTCTGTACCCCATTTTTAATAGTTTTATTTGGTTCTCTGGGGTCTAGCCTCTTGAGTTCTTTGTATATATTGGATATTTGCCCTCTATCAGAGGTAAAGATCTTTTTACAATCTGTTGGTTGCCTTTTTGTCCTATTGACAGTGTCCTTCTTTCTTCAAGTTTGTTTATATAATGAATTACACTGATGGATTTTTGTATATTGAACAATTGCTGCATTCCTGGAATAAAGCCTACTGATCATGACAGATAATTGTTTTGATATCTTCTTGTATTTGGTTTGCAAGATTTTTGTTGACCATTTATGCATCAATATTCATAAGGGAAATTATTCTGAAGTTCTCTTTCTTTGTTGGGTCTCTGTGTGGTTTAGGTATAAGCATAACTGTGGCTTTATAGAACAAGTTGGGTAGTTTTCCTTCTGTTTCTATTTTGTGGAATAGGTTGAAGAGAATTGGTATTAGGTCTTCTTTGAACATCTGATAGAATTCTGCACTAAAACCATCTGGTCCTGGGCTTTTTATGGTTGGGAGACTTTTAATGATTTTTGCTGTTTTTTTAGGGGCTGTGGGACTGTTTAGGTGGTTTATCTGATTTTGATTTAACGTTGGTACCTGACATTTGTCTAGAAAATTGTCCCTTTCATCCAGATTTTCCAGTTTTGTTGAGTATATTTTTTTTAACTAGGATCTGATGATGTTTAGAATTTCTTCTATTTGCACTATTAAGAGGTGTGGCCATTTTGGAGTAGGTATGCCCCTGTTGGAAGAAGTTTGTAGGGGCAGGCTTTCATGTCTTGTATACTCAAGCTCTACCCAGTGTGAAACCCAGTCCCTTCCTTGCTACCTTAAGATTAAGATGCAGAACTTTCAACTCCTTTTCTAGCAAATGTCTACTTGGGCACTGCCATGCTTCCACCATGATAATAATGGACAAAACCTCTGAAGCTATAATTAAATATTGTTCTTTATAAGAGTGGCCATCAGCATACTGCATCTTTACAGTACTGGAAACCCTAATCAAGACAACCTCCATTCCTAATCATTTCAAATGTGAATGCTCATTTAAATATGAAAATAACATCCCCAATTCCCACTTCACATTTTACCAATGCTGGTCATTACCATCAGCACATGAGAAACAAAACCTATTATGATACCCTAATTTTTGTGTGGTGTCCAATTCCAGCAAACTTTAAGAATGCCCCACTGTTACCATTTTCTTAGACACTGTCCACAACTGTTCATTTTATCAGAATTAGTTCGGTGCTCCTTTCTTCCTTCAAGATGATGGCATAGGAGCAAACCAGGATTGATTAAGTCTGTCTATATAACAGATCAAGGAATAATAACCATACCTTTATAAATTCTCAAAATATTCTGAAGCACTGTAGAGATCTAATGACACTTTCACTGGGGTCATATATCTCTTTATGAGGAATATCACTTACTATCAGATCCTGAGACCTCATTATAGAAATGCAGAAAAAATTGTCTTCATTGTACCTAAAATACATGCTAACCAATAGTAATCACTGCTTTCCATTTAGATATACAAATAAAATATATTTCATTGTTTCTAAATTTATAACTGTGTGTATGTGTTTGTGTCTTTATGTGAGCATATTCACTTGAGTGCATGTGCCTTTCTATCCAGAGGTATTATAGTCAGTGGTGAGCTGCCAGATGTGGGTGAGTTCTGTGCAAGAACAGTGTGCCTTCTTAACTCAGATAAGTCTTCTTCAAAGTCCCCAAGATGTGTTTTTGAACAAAAACATTTCTATGGGTCAGTCTATTTTCAGTTGTTTCCACAGACATCAGTCACAGCACTATAGTTAAAATAAAACTTAGCAATGTTCTTGCTAGGTACCAGTATTTTTCACAAGGCTCTAAAAATGATGTTTGATTTCTAGCTCACAGCAGTCATGTATGGAGGAGTGAGTTCATGAGAAAGACTGTTACGATAACTTTAGTGACCATCCTGATTCTCTAGGTTCTGTCTCTGGCAAATGTCAGACTCGTTCCAACCAATTTCACCTTTGAAAGAAAATAATACCCACCAAGTTGTATAGAACAACATCATTTGTTCTCTTCAGTATTCCTTGTAAGAATTTTGAAATGAATGTCTTTCACATTGCCATTCCTGGTCCTGTTTTACAGACCCCTCTCTATTTATAAAGCATAAAATTAATTCATAAAATATGCTACTGCCATATATCATGTATAAAATGTAAATATCAAAAGGTGACAATGTAAATTATATGTGAAACAAATCAGTTATATACAAATGTTGAATTTATTAAGTTCAATGTTGGAATGATAACATTCCACATTTTCTAAATTAAGGTAACATTGACACCAACAGTGTATTTGCTATTGCATAGTTGTCTAAACATGGGAAATTAAATTTTATGTGTACCTATATGCAATATTTTCTATAAGGCAGAAAACATAAGTGATGTATTGATAAATTGGTCCAAAGAAAAAGATGGAGATCAAAGACATGTCTGCAAAGAAGCAATCAGAGCTGCACTGACATTAATGATCAAAAATGATCAGATTATGCTTAAATATGCATGTCAGAGAAACCTCATTAGAAGAGATCAAAATTTGAATACTACATTTCTGATTTTCCACACTTTTATGCACCTATATAAACATGAAACATGTTTATTACTGTTCTTGCTCTCTATAGAGGAAAAATAGCCTCCTTTTACTGTACCACTTGGCACTAGTATTTCCAAGGAATCTATCACATACTGCCTTGACACAGACTTAAAGAAGTAACCTGGGCAAGCAAGGGTCTCTTAGATCTTTAGCTTCTGCTAGCATGGCACTTGAAATTCTTCCAGGTATTCGATTTCACTGAGTAGACCTGATATTTGTCCAAAGAAAAGATGTAAAAGTGTGAACAATATGAACAACAGAGGTATATGCTGAAGATCTGGTGGGGATATTCTTGTACTGGGGCATCAGAGCACAGAGGGAGTCTAGAGGGCTGGACCAGTGGGATCAATTCTAACAAAGAAGGAATGAAGGTTAAAATACAAGTTAGAGCTAGAATTTCAATCTCTCTCTAGTCTCCTTGAAAGTTACTGAATATACAACAATGAAATGACTAGACTACATATAAATTAAGAATTTGGACCCAACAGATTTAGACCAGGAAGCAAAATTTACTCTTGTCAAACCATGATAAATTTGGTAAAGACTTTTCTGTAGTGATATTTATCTTATTTTCTGTCATAATTTGTAACAATATAATTACTTTATTTTAGAACTAAACAGAGAAACTCAAGCATGCAATAGTTAAAAAAGCAAATAAAGATCACAAGTTCCCCTGTTTATATTGAGCATGGCTACTGCCCTCAAATACCCACCATGCTCATTCAGGAATAGTGCAGCCATCCTTTTGTCACTGTGAGGGTTTCAGACTCCTCTGCAATCCTCATGCATAGTGTTCTATTTTGAATCTTGATATAAGTTAATTGGTATTAAATAAAAATTGCAATGATTTCAACTGGACACTACACTTATCCTGTCCTTGAGTCCTGGCCTAAATAATTTAGGTCCACCTTTTGTGCATCATAAACTCATGAAGCCACATGGGAATTTGCACTTGTAACAAACAGCTGGGTTGTAACCAATCACTGAAATAGCTGCAGTCACTTACAAGCAGCAGCAGCAGCAGACACACTTTCCTCTAATACAGTAACTGGGACAGAAACAACAGTTTCTCTGAGTCCTTACTTTGTATTGCTTTCTGGTGTCTGCTTGTAAATGCTTAGTTCTGTGTTTACAAACAGGTATCTTCCTGGAATCACTCCTAATTCTGAAAAGTGAAAAACTTACAAATGTTTCTTTGAAAGCTCAGTACAACCCTAAGAATTTAATATATTTACTAATATTCTTTTATCATGAACTCAAAATTGACAACAAGCTTTGTAGCATTCACAGATTCCAATAGGGATGTACATAGAAAGAGGAACAGAAAAAGAGCAGATTGTGCTTTCAAAAATTAGATATATCATGGATTTTGAAAGATGGTTCAATGGTTAAGAACCCTTGTTGTGTTTGCAGAGGACCTAAACTTGGGTTATAGAACCCAAAAGGCATCTTGAGATCATCCATCATCCAAAATGCAGGGGACCTGGTTCCTTCCTCAGACTTATAGAAGCACCAGGCAAAAACATGGTACACATACATACATGAAGGCAAAATACCCCATGTTTAATCCAGGTTTAGTTCCCAGTACCACATGATATCTCCCAATTGTCTATACTCTGGTTTTAGGGGTTCTGATGTCCTCTTCTGACTCTCACAGGCACTCATGTGGAGTGCATATTTATGTATAAGCAAAACATTTATAGGTGTAAAATATAATAAATGATACACAACACAAAACTTTTGAGTGTTATAAGCATGCTGACATTTGATGATCTATAAAGAACCGAATGGTATCAGTCATAGCACTAGCTACTGGACAAGTTTAAGGTCAGTTTCTCAGTGCATTATACCTTGTCCCAGCATATTTTGTTCTTCAAATCTGACATTTCATTGTTGTGTTCTTAATGGTAAGTGTAACAAAAGCTCTCCACTAGTCCACTGCATAAGGATGAGACTATAAATAGGACTCAGCTTTCTTGAAGTTATTTACCTCAAATTTTAACTAATATTTTCTCCATAGGTATCTTTTGAAATGTTGGCAATGGAACTGGCTCAGTTAGTAATGTGCTTTTTGAATAAATGTGGGAATCATAGTGGGGAGTCCCAGCATCTATATTAGAAGATTTGTATGCACTGTATGCCTGCAACTCTGAGTATTCAAAAATAGATGGTTTCTAGGATCTCAGTGGTCAGCAAATCTAGGCTAAATGTAGAGCTCTAGATTCAGTGGATACCCTATGCAAGATGGAGAATGACAGAGTAAGACACTTGACTTCAACCTCTACCCTCCACATGCATTTGAACTGGGGAACCTACACACAAACACACACACACACACACACACACACACACACACACACACACACGTGCACACACCCCATATAGAGCTGGTTATGGATAATATATGAAGCCAATATTTTATCATACCCAGCAGTATCAATTCCTGCCTTGAGTAAAGCCCTTGACAAGATCTGACCCTGGCTATTATATTTTTGTAAGAAGGGACAAGAGGCTGAGGTGTATATTTTACATATCAAAGCAGACCTGGCCTCCAGGGTCTCAGTCTCTGCCTGGCATACCCTGCCCCCAACCCTGCACTTTCCAGCTCAGTGGCTGGGCTGCCCTTCTCCCAGAGGTCCTTCCGTATATAATCCAGATATTTTGATCTTGATTCATGTCTCTATGTCTCTGTACACCTCTCTCTTTCTCTCTCTTTTTCTCTTTCCCTCCCTCTCTCTCTCCCCACTGTCTTCTCCTTCTCTTTTTTTTTTCTTCCCCTGAGCCCTTTCTTTCTTTCTCCCACACCCCTCCCCATGGTCACCTCAGGTGCCAGTAAACTCACCTTAGAGCAACTTCCCAATAAAACTGCATTTAATATCATCTACTTTGGTTTAAATTGGCCCATTTCAACTGCAGATAAATAGCTTAAGAGTTACATCCTGGGGTCAGTGCTGTCAGCCTGCACTGACAAGTCAACTAAATAGAATGTGAACCATCCATGAATAACCTTTCAGTTGGCATTAAGAGTTAGAACTCTCAGTTGAATTTTTTCATTGTTTTCTTCTCTCTCTTGGAAGACACCTGATAAGAACATACCAGATCTCTGCTCACTTGGGCCAACCCACCATTTCTGCCATCTCTCTTCATTTTCTCCTTTCAACTTTGATATTCTCAGACAACTCAGTTAGAAAAGGAATCATATGTATGTATGTATATATGTGTATATATATATATATATATACATATATATGATACATGGTATAATATAATATATATATGATACACATACATATATTGTATAATTAATGTATGTATATGATATATGTAATATAATATGTGCATATATGTGTATATACTCCTTTTTCAATACAATACTTCTACATGCAGCCCTGGCTGTCCTGGAATTTCTTGTGTAGATTAGACTTTGATCAAACTCAGAGACCTCTCTGCCTCTGCCTCTGCCTCTGCCTCTGCCTCTGCCTCCCAAGTATTGGGATTATGTACCATGCCTGTGAAAGACCCCCACAAGTGGAGACCCTCTCTCAAGTCACGGGAGATCATGGCCACCCAAAGACTCACAAGAGACCAATCTTGATACAAACAGCATGAGGTTTATTAGGGTGAAACCAGTGCACTGGGGCCGAGCTCATAACCCATGCAGGGGCAGAGGAGTTCGACCCGGAGCACAAGAAGTGTAGGGTATTTAAAGGGAAAAACCACAAACTAGGGGATGTGAGGGGGTTACCAATGAAACATAACATAAAAACAGTGGAAATTTTCAGAGGGACCCAACCCATGATTTAGTCAGGGTCATGAGGAAAACATCCTGCATACTCATTATTCTCAAGAATGTGGTCTGTCATCGTCATTCACTTTATGACTGACCGTTTCCTGGAACCACCTAGATGACTTACATCCTGTTTTTGTGGCCAACTGATTCCTGGAACTAGCTGGCCTACATTCTTGGCTCATTTCAGAGAAAATTTCCCACGCCTTTTAAGTAAAAGCTTATACACTATACATTTCTACTAAATGATCTTTTTAAAATTTTTCTTCAACCCTTCACCTGGCTTTGATTCAGCTTTTAAAATGATTGATGGTGTTGAATAAGGAAATATCTGAACTTTATTCTCTTAATAATTAGATCTCATTCTTTTCTTGCCTACTGAGTATTCCTCTGGATAATTTTCAAAATTTTGATAGTTGTCCCAATTACTTCTGCAATTTTTAGTAGAAAGTTGTAATTCTGAATTGATTGCTGTTAATCACTTGTCTAACATGTTAGCAAATGCGTTATTTACCTATGTATGTAGCATCACTGCTAGTACAGGGGAACCAATAATCAGTTTCCAGTAAGTATGGGTTTCATACAGCTGAGTTGCTTCCTTTCCACACCTGCATACAACCTCCACTGTTACCCAGAAAGCTGACTATAAATACCATTTGCTAAGTTTTTATGCTTTTAGAAATATAAATGTCAGATCTGCACTAGGATTAGATCACCAAAAACAGTAAAAAAAAAAAATTGTATGTGTGTGTGTGTGTGTGTGTGTGTATGTGTGCATACATATGTGTGCACACTTGCATGTGTGTATGCGTGTGTGGTGTGGACTGCCCTGGTGCTGTTTGTGTTTTGATGCTAATTCTCCTTCCTCAAGAGGTGCTGCCTGGGAGGAGGAGGGAATCACGGACTCAGATGACTTCATATAAACCTTCTCCTCATTTTAACTTGTAAAATAAAGGCTAGAGTGGGTGATTGGGCAGTGGAAAGGAAGATGGAGCTAAAAAATTTAGGGATAATGAGGAGCCGAAGGAGAGAGAGGAAGATAGAAGAAGAGGAGGTAGAAGGAAAATGGAGCAGAAGCACATAGCCTGGAGAAACTGAAAGTTATAAGGGATCTCATAGATGGGGGATATAGTAGTGTAGTGGTAGATCTGACCAATCTAGGCATGAAGCTTGTATTCACATTAGTTGAGTTGTGTTTTCCTTGCACAGGCTTATTTGGGTTGAAGATTTACCACAAAACTTGTGGGTGTGTCTGTGTGTGTGTGAACCATGTCATGGAGTGATATCCTCCACATTAAAACAACCTCTACCCCTAGGAATGGGGGCACCAACGATTCTGGAGGTAAAACATTTCAGAAACATGAAAAACCTGAAACATTCAAGAATCCTGAGGGATCTTCCATATAAACAGTTCTTTTTAAAAACTACTAATGTAAGGCATTATTCTACTTGCTGAGCTACCTAGAAGAGATTCAAAGAACTGTTGAACTGCCCCACAGTCATGCAAAGAGCTCCAGGGATAACAGTTCTTTGAGTCATCACATCTGTCTGAGGGTGAACTTTTCTTGTTTTTCTTTGTTTTTCTTTTTTTCTTTATTATTTTATGTATTTGCATTGCAAATGTTATCCCCCATCCTGGTTTTGCCTCTGAAAAGCCCAGCCCACCCCTTTCCCCCTGCTTCTATGAGGGTGCTCCCCTACTCCTGCCTCACTGCCCTAAAATTCCCCTACTCTGGAGCATGAAGCCTTCATCAGACCAAGGGCCTCCCCTCCCACTGATGCCAGATAGGGACATCCTCCACTACATATGCAGCTGGAGTCAATGGTTGCTCCATGTGTTTTCTTTGGTTAGTGGTTTAGTCCCTGGGAGCTCTGGGGGGGTCTGGTTGGTTGATATTGTTGCTCTCACTGTAGGGTTGCAAACCCATTCAGCTCCTTTAATCCTTCCCCTAACTCTTCCATTGGGATCCCTGTGCTCAGTCCAATAGTTGGCAAGCATCTGCATCTGTCCTGGTAAGGCTCTGGCAGAGCCTCTCAGGAGACAGCTCTATCAGCTTCCTGTCAGTAAGTGTTGGATACAGACCCCTACCCAGATATCTCTTTGGAGAACCTGTTTGCTTCAAGACAGGATGTTATGTTCTGTGAGAAAAAAACATCCTGCCCTTTATGGTTTGGCCTATTTAATTAACCAGGGTCCGAAGGGGATGAAGCCTGAAAGAGAAAATGGGCGAGAGAGAGGAACGAGGCCAAGCAAAAATGGTTGTCAAAGCCTGACTTTACTTCAGAAGGGCAGGGCAATTATACTTGCAGAGCAAGGAAGCGGTAAGAGGAAGTGGGGCGGGGGGTGTACACCTGGCTTCACACCTGGCCGGAGCGGAAGCGTTGACAAAACATTTTATGGTTTTTCCGAGAACACTCCATGGTTCCTCGGAGAATAGACTGTTACTCAGATAAGGTCAAATTCTCAGGGACGACAGGGACACTCTGTCCCTGACATCTCCCCCCTCACTGTAACATAAGGAGGGAACAGTAACATCTTAGCCTGCCCGGATGGTATCCTGGAGTGGACCAAGAAGGATTTTAGGACGCTCCAAATGTTAACTGTCCCTAGGGCTCCGATCAAGCCACTCCTTGCCGGGGGAGAAGGCGATCGAGGGGCCAGGAAGGGGGACAGTCCTACCTTCTTGTCCGTGCAATGGGAACCTGAGCCCTGGACAAGGGAACGTAGGCCTCACTTCTCCATCCGTGCAATGGGAACCTGTGGCCTGGATAGAGAGCAGTGAGGTTTTTGGGAGGCATCAGAAAAGGGACCAACACCAGCCAAGGTCATCCTTGTGCAATGGGATCCTGTGCCCAGTCAGGGGACCGGCCTTTGGTGTCGATCAAGATTAAATTTTTGATCCACTCAAGGAGTTCCGTATTAAGGGCGGCACTCCAAGGTGTCTTTAGGGAAAGAGTAGGGCAATATCAATTTTTAATTATTTCCGCCCCGGAAGGCGCAAAGCCAGGGAGCACTGAATGAGGGGCATGTGGGGGGAGGAAGGAGTCTAGAAAAATTCAGCCTATTGCTGGGTTCCATCTCTCCAGCTTTGGCGTCTTCTTGGGCTGCTGTGTTTTCGATCTCCATAGACGAAAGCTGATGATAGTGAACCGCAACAGGCCCGCTCATGGCCGAATCTATCTGTTTTTTGATAAAAGAGGTTAATCTAGAAAATACCCAAGGGCCAAAGGATAAGAGTAAAAGAAGCCCAACGAGGGGTCCCAGGATTGAGGGTAATAAGGTAGAAAGCCAGGGGGATGTAGAGAACCAGCCTTTATACCAGCTCTCATCTTTCTCTCTTTGTCTCTGCCTCTCCTCCAGATTCCTTTTAATTTTATCCAAACTGTTTTGAACTAATCCTGTTGAATCTTTGAAAAAACAGCATTCTTCTTTAAGTGCTGCACAAAGTCCTCCCTCCTTGAGAAAAAGGAGGTCTAGTCCTCTTCTATTTTGAAGGGTTACTTCAGCCAAGGAGGCGACAGAGTCCTTTAAATGTTGTAACCCTAGCTGAAGTTCCTGAATATCTTTATCAATAGCTTTAGATAGGTCACTGTATTGTTGGTTGGAAGTGACAAGTGAGGCGATGCCCGTCCCTGCTCCCACTGCCCCCACTCCCAGCACTATAGCCAGGGTAAGAGCAGAAACAGGCTCACGACGGGTTCTGGGGGAATCTATCAAGGAAGATGGAAGGAGATCAGAGGGTGGACGCAAGATAAGCCTAGGGAGAAGGCGTATTAGAACACAATAATCCCGATTTTCTAAAAAAATTTTTGAAAAAATATGGGTGGTCAAACCCGTGGAACAAATAAACCAAGTATCAGCAGGGGCGGCATAATGTATAAAAGAACTATTAACAATATATGAAACATTACAAATGGCAATCAAGCTAGAGGGGGGAAGCATAGAAGGTCCCAAAAGGCAGGTGCCTATACCCGAAACTTGGCTTAAGGAGAGGCCCTGGGCCCCAGGCTCGGGGGCCCATCTAAGAGCGGACGAATCATTAGTT
>JADRCD010169772.1:0-12567 GCA_019843815.1 Montemys delectorum | reverse complement strand
GGCAGCTGTGTGAAAAGTCCTGATATCAGTTTGCCAATAATGACAAGGGAAATTGAGCTGTGAAGTTCAGCTTTGCCTTATTTGTTCCTTTCTCTCTTTTTTTTAATTGGATATTTTATTTATTTACATTTCAAATGTTATCCTCTTTCCCAATTTCCCTCCGGAAACCCCCTATCTATCCTCCCTCTGTCTGCTTCTACTAGGATGCTCCCCAGCCCACCTACCGCTGACTGACAGTGACCTCCAACACTGGTATTAGCAACTGTATGGCACCCTTCATAAAATCCAATATCTGTACAATTTTTAAAGTACTTGGTTAGGAAGAATTAAGAATCTCTTCTTAATGGTAAAGGAACTGGGCTAATTAACCAGTCAATTGAGGTAGTGGAGGACCTTTGATGAGAGAGAAGTGGAACAAATGTAGCACGACTAGTGAAAGTTCTAAGGATTATAGAGGCCAGTCACCTATCTCAAGATCACGTGTCTGCGTAAGTTCACAGTTGTTTCCTTTGCCTAGTCTGGTTCTAGCTTCACCCTGTTGTACCATTTACACTGATTTCCAGTGGGAAATACAGGAATGAACAGACAGGGTCTAGCTTTTCAATGCACAAGCCAGTATTCAATCTCAGATGGTCAAACTCTATTCTTCCAGGCAATTTATAATCTACCTGCAGCTGAAAAGTTTCTTCAGCATTGTGTCCAGGGTTTTGATGAAGCTGTCACAAGACAACCATACAGCAGTTTAGGTGCAGGGTGTGGTAAACCCAGGTGGGGAGCCTGAATCAGACTTATTATCCTGATTCAGTCAGAACAGTTCTGTTATCATTTATTTTGTATTGTTGTTAGTGTCTTGCCTTTTATTTTATTCAGATAAAAAAAATCCACTTATTTAACCAATGGGGACAGGTTTGAGACTAGGAAGATAGCTTAGTGATTAAGAATATTTTTTGCCCAATCATGAGGACTACCATTCTCATACTGCGCCCAGTGAGCAAGCTTACCATCTGGCACACATATATAACTTTAACTCTGATCAGAGAGGAGGCAGGAATGCTGTGACTTGCTGGCCATTATCTTAGCTGAGAAAACACAAGCCTGGGGATTAGGGAAAAGATTTGCCTCAAAGAAATACACACACAAAAAAAAAAAAATGGGAGAAGAGGGAGCTCTTTTTGTCTTTTGCATGTATACACAAATATGTACACCTTTATGTTCAAATACACACATGTGTGCGCGATCACGCGCGGACACACACACACACATTTACATTTTGAAAAATTGTGTGAAATTTACATAGCATGACATGTCTTGGCCACATTGTGTGTATGTGTATTCATTTTCCTATTGTGAAGTCCAGAAAACTGAATTTCAGAGAACTGAAATCACTAGTTCAAAGCTGCTACAGATAATCAGAGGTTCTCAAATGGGGCTGACTTTGTCCCCAAGGAATATGTGAATATGTACAAGGACATTTTTAATTATCCCATTGAATGATATTATACAAGACAGTCTCATAAAGGATTATCTGACTCCAAAAGTCATGGAGAATGGGAGTTACCCAATCTGTTGTGAAGCAAAAAGCAAGATTGAAAATGGCATTTAAATCTATAAACCTAAATCCATCCTCTGAAATGTCTGGTGTGCTCGCACATAAGACAAGAATTAAAAATCATTATATTTCTCTAGATACTTCAAGCTGTGTATCCCAGCTTGAAACTTTCTCCTCTTATGTTTCTACACCAATAGTTAATGTTGCTTCCTCTGTGAAGTCTTCCCTGATTGTATAAAAGTGTTCCTTATTCCAAGTTCTCACTTACATAAAACCACATTTCTTAATGCCCCATCTCTCTGTCCTGCACTGTGATGTGTATCCTTACACACTAGTGCTCTTCATCTTTGCTTGCTTCGGACCTTCCAATTCAGAGTCCACTGTATTGTCTCCCATTTGTAATAACCATTTGGAGAGTGAAATCGATTTTTTTTTTTTTTTTTTTTTGTCAGTTACTGACAGGTTGCTGTACGGCTGAACCACAGACTTGGAAAAGAGTCTGTTCACAAATTGACTTCCCTGTTGCAGGCAGCAGATGCCCAAGCTGCCACCATAAGGGAGTCTCTGAAGTAGAACCATTAGATTTATCAGGCCTGTGGCAGGTGACCAGCCTCAGGCACTGTTTTCGGCTTGTAAGTAAGTGAATATAGAGTCCACACTGCTATGAGAGATGGTTCTCAGAGCAGGAGTGAGGAACGTTTCCTATGTGAATCAGAAAATAGAATTTACCTCAGGTGGGCATTTTGTAAAGGTTATTTCAGCGAAGTCCTACAGACTAGCTGAAGAACTTAAACGGCAGACATCTGTTTTCTTACAATTCTAGTAGCTTGAAGTTTAAACACAGGCTTTGGTAGGGTTGTTTTTTCTGAGGACTTTATGGTTTGTCTGTTTCCTGTGCCCTAGGTTTCTTTCACCTAGGGATATCTGTGTCTTCTTCTTCTCTGCTTTAGAACCATTCATACTGCATTAGCATTCATCCCTAATGAGCTCATTTCAACCTAAAAATGACGTCTGAATGCAGTTATGTTTAGCTGTCCTGGGAGATCAGGTCTTCAACATTTGCATTTGCAGGGAGAGTTAGATAACCCAGCCCATACATACCACTGGAAAGCAGTGGTTTTTCAACCTTTCTAATGCTGAAACCTTTTAACATGCTTGTGACCCTCACTCATAAAATTATTTTACTGCGACTTCATAACTGTAATTCTGCTACTGTTACGAATCATAATGTCATAACAGGTCGAAATCACTTCTCCCAGAGATTTGTTACCTCTTTAGATGAAGAAACTGTGAGTTCCAAGACTACCCAAACAGGATCTGGGCAAAAGGAGCAATATCTAGCTATTACAAGATGACGCATGCATCTACAACATTTCTTGAGTATCAGTTGAGAAATTCCAAGAAAAGAGACTGGGGAAGCACACTAATTAAATTGAAGAAGAAATCTACAGGGCACAAACCATCACTGGCACACTGGATCTAGGAAGAGACAGAAAGATGTCATATGTGCATGAGGAGAGAGGAAGGGCCAAAGCGGTAGAATGTGGGAACTGGACAGTCCAGGAACCTGAACTTGAATGATGAGTTTGACTATGCCTTAGTCTTAGTGAAGCTGTATCATCTTGGATAAGTGACTTCCTGATTCCAAGCTCAGGTGTTCACCACTGTGCCTAACCCTTTCCTTCTGCCTGTTGAACTTGGTGGGTGTGGATAGCTAGAAATACTATACTGCTACTGGGATATTTAAATATAGAGCTCTGGGTGTTGACTTGCTAGCCTGAAAAAGAGAAAACTGACCTCAATCCCAACATTCCTTCCACTCTGCCTAGGAGAGTGTCTGGAATCCGCAGTTGGCAAGTCACTAAATGATGTTCATATACAGAGGAATGAATGTGATACTGCCGAAGGTGGGAGCATACAAAATGAGGCTCTGAAGCCTTCCCAGGGGAGCTGAACTTCCTTGGCCTGGCTGTGGGCTGCTTCCTGACATCTGAAGCAGAGGCTTTAATGAGCATTTCTCAGACTAGCAGGGCACCTCTCTGCCAAAGAGCGGTGTCAGACAGAGGTGATAGCAGTGAGAACCTTGAGCCACCTCTAGCTGAGCAAGTTTATGTTTGCAAATGAACTGATTGCTCAGCTTCAATTTGTCTGCTTGTTGAACTCCATAGGAGCTGAGTGCTCTGAGCAGGTGCTGCTATTGCAACAGGTGCCACTGCCATTTTTACTTGTATTGCAGAAGGGTGGCATTGAGGCAGGATGGGAGACGGGGGAGAGAAAAGATCACTTACTGTACACAGGTTGGAGTCAGGTCTTCCTGACATTTGCCAGCCATCAAGCTTTATGTAAGTACCTGCACTTCATTTGGGGCACTGGATAATGATAATTGCCTTCAGGTTAACTATAAGGATGAAGATGTTTAAAATTTAAAGACCTGGTGAAATATTTGACTCTAGCCAAAAGTGGCAGGAAATTCATTTATTATGTATGTTTTATATGCCTGGTATTCTATTGTCTTATGTGAATTCATTGTTTTATAACGTCACAGTTGCATGAAACAGGTACTGTTTCTCATATTATAGATAAAGACACTGAGACAAAGGAAGGTTAGGGATTTGCCAAATAATTGCCAGTCATTATTGATATTTCAAATGAATCATTTATCTTTTAGTGAGAGGTCAACTCTGAATGCTTAGAACTTTACTTGATAAAAGTTCATTACCAGACTCTTAGGCAGAAGACATATATGTTGGTCATCTATTGATGGAAAAAAAATACTCACCCTAAAACTCTCAAAACCACGCCCTGCGTGCCACCTCTCGTGATTGTATAGGTTTCCTTGGTACAGTTGGAGGACTCTCTAATTGGCAGAGGTCAGTGTCCTTGGGTGACTTTCCTCAGTGGACCTCCCAAGTATCTCCCTCCCAGAGTTGGCAGTTGATGCTGGCTGTCAGCTGGAGGCTCAGCTGGGGCTGTCAATTAGAAGGCTTACCCATGTCCTCTACATGTCATTTGGTCTTTTTGCAGCATGGGCAGCTGGGCTATGAAAAGAGGACATCCTGAAACCAAAGGAAGTCCTAAGATTTCATCAAACTTACCTTTAACAACTAGAAAGTATCACTTCCATTTTATAATACTGCATTGAATAGTGTGAGGATCTTTCAAATGCGAGATAAGTCACAGAAAACTTCTCTGCCAGTCCCTTTTACATTTGGCATATCCTATTTCTGTAATAGGGTCAGGCACAATGGCCATTTCACAAGTAGGGTAGGAAAAAAATCCAGGAACGTATACATGCAACTTTACAGAAGACGTGAAGCATGACAGAAACCACATAGTTGGTCATAGCATTCAAAGCCTGGAATTTGTACAGTTGCATCCCTTCCCTTCCACTAAGCACTGCTTCTTGAACAGGGATGGGTCTTACTCAATGTTTGACATTTCCATAGCCTGGAAAAGCACAAGCATACCTAATCTGAAAATCTGTCTAATGCTGAGAGGGTTTTTATTTTTTATTAGCAAATTTTTGTTCTTGCACAATTTTATACTTGCACATTAATTTGATTCTCCATTCTTATTTTCTTTCTTTCCTTACCAACCTGTTCTACTTCCCCTGAATATCTTTACCTATTCACTAGTTTTGGCTTTATTTGGTTTCCCACTAGATTTAAGTGGAACCATCTGTGTGATCCTGAGTTTGGAATTAACCATTAGAGCCTGGGGCTCACTAGCAGATATATTGCTAGAAACCATGTTTTACCCTCTCACCAAATCTGTTGGTTGCCAGGACAGGTTGGGTTCCAGGAGTTCCTTGCCCCTTTATAGATGACTGTTGCAAGGATATAATTTCTGTGGACTCTGCAGAATGCACAGATCTATGGTCATCATGGTTTTCTGGGTCTTCTTTAGAAGATAGCATTTTACCCCTCCTCTTACAATTCTATATTTTGACATTTTCTCTATCCCCCTTTCTGAAATGCTCCTTGATCCTTACAGGAGGTAATGTGAGTTTCTTGTTTAGGGCAGATGCTCAGGCCCCATTTATTCTCAGTACCTAGAACAACCGTGGATCACCGCAAGCCACTTCTCTATTTCAGGCTGAAAATACCCTTTGTCTGTGGGTATAAACATAAATGTTTAGAGACTATTTGATGATATGACAATTGAGATAAGAAATCTTCTTACATGCTCCTAAATTGTGTTTTAGACCGAGCTTATAGTATTAGACCTCAGTCTCCCTTATAGAGTAAAGCCCCCAAATCAAAAAGAAAGAAATTAGTTATCTCCATAACAATGATACCACTATCACACCAATACACCAATTTTTCTGGCTCGTTTTTCTTATAATTCAAAGAATTTGCTACTAGGTTGTGGGATAATTACCCCTCAGCCCCCTGCATAGCACCATTATGCAGTTTAAAAAACACTGATGAGTATAAATGGAGAACAAAATAACTAGACCAGAGAGGGAAAATAATAGTAATAGTAATAGAAGACAAATAGTAATGACAGCAGTAATATCAGTGATAGCAGTAATGCACAACGAGAACACCTAGTGATTGACTAAGCAGGCGATAGTGTAGCAGATAACAGAACTCACTATTGCACAGATTTTTGAGTCAGACTCCTTACGTTCAAATCCCAACACTACTGCTAGATAGTGATTCTGGCACAAGGTACTAACATTTTTGTACCTTGAGTATTGTTTTTGTTTCTTAGTTTGTTTTGTGAAATGAAGCTAATAGTACTACATACATCAAGAGAGTGTTTAGTGAATTGTAGGTTTTTTTTACCCACAACAAAGACTAACAGTGAACTTGATAAGCAAAATTCTTATAAAAATAACATTGAAATTGTACCTATTAATTTCTTATAAGACCCTTTTTACTCAAAAATACAGAGTGCTGGTGGTAATGACATGGCATAACTTGCATGTTATTCTTCTGTCTGTAAGGAGTAGGTGCTGTTGATCCATGGACAGAAAGAACTGACAAGCCAAGAGATATAATTAATATATCTTAGGCTCTACCACAGCTAAGCAGAAGGTTTTAAATTATTTTGCTGGCAACCTAAATTGGCTGAATAGAAAAGTTCCTTGTGTGGATAAGGAAAAGCCCATGTTATCTAAGAAATGTGCACCCAGGATTCAGTGTGGCGATATCAAAACCAGGATTAGATTTTCATGATTAGAGGTGTGGTAGACAAGGATTAAGGTTTATAGGTACTGGTCCTATGACTGAGACAAAAAAGGGTCTCTGTGATGAGGGTTATGTTGACTTTCCTGTTGTGGGACTTTGAATCAAGCTCAAAATCCCAAGCAAGAACTGAGGAGAAATTCTTTAGCATGAAGAGTCTTGGCTCAATTCAGGATAATGGGTGTGTGTGTGTGTGTGTGTGTGTGTGTGTGTGTGTGTGTGTTTGTGTGCATGCAAATATAAATAACATATATATCATACAAGGTCAGTTCAGGAGCAAAGGCAGATTGGCTCTGCATCTGCTCACATCAGTTGCTGAACGAAGTCTCACTGGTCACTTTCATGATGATTCTGCTAGGCTCTTGTCGGACAACACTCTGCAGGCAGGACAATGTGTAGGTCAGAGATTTTGTGGCTGCTTTGGTGTCCAACTTGAGGCCTTCCCTGGTTAGAGAAGGTGAGACAGTTCAGGCCCTGTGTCCTAATTATTAGCGGTCTTTGCCAGGGTCACTCTCATAAATTCCTTGATGTTTCAATTGTACTGGGTTTCCACTTCTCCCTGAAATGCAGCAATTTCCAGTTATTTCTCTAAGTATCCCACACCACCACCATCTGATTGCTCCTGTTCTCAATCCTACCTGTCCCCATTCTATCTGCAAAATCTATTCTGTATCCCCTTCCCCAGGAGTTTTTTGCATTTCCTCTGAAGCACTCCTTGTTGCTGAGCTTCTATGGGTCTGTGAACTGTAGTATGATTGTTTTTCAGTTTGCAGCTAATATCCACTTATAGGTGAGTATTAATATGTTAGTCTTTCTATGTCTGGGTTACCTCACTCAGTATGATTTTTTTCTAGTTCCATTTGCCTGCATAGTTCATGATATCTGTATTTAACACCTGAGTAATACTCCATTGTGTAAATGTAACATATTTTCTTTATCCATTCTTTGGTTGAGGGACATCTAGGTCATTTCTACTTTCTAGCTCTTATAAGTAAAGTTTCTATGAACATAATTGAGCAAGCATCCTTATGAAAGGATGAACCATATTTTGGGAATACGCTCAAGAGTGGTATAGTTGAGTCTTGAGAAACCACCATATTGGTTTCCAAAATGACTATACAAGTTTGCATACATACTAGCAGTAGAGAAATGTCCCCCTTGTTCCACGTCCTCTCCACCATAAGCTGTCACTTGTGTTTTTGAGCTTAGGCATTCTGGCAGGTGTGAGATAGAATCTCAAAGTCATTTTGACTTATATTTCACTGATGGCTCAGGATGTTGAAAATTTCTTTAAAAGTTTCTTGGTGATTTGAGATTTCTCTGTTGAGAATCCTATTTAGATCTGCACATTTTTAATTGGATTATATTTAGTTTTGGGTGCCTAGTTTCTTGAGTTCTTTATATATTTTACATATTAGTTCTCTGTCATATGTGGAAAAAGTAAGAACCTTTTCCCATTCTGTGGGCTGCTTTTTTTTTTTTTTTTATAGATTGTGTCCTTTTCTTTGTAGAAGCTTTCCAATTTCATAAGATCCCATTTATTAAGGTTTATTCTTAGTGCCTGAGCAACTGGTATTCTGATTAGGAAGTTGTCTGCTTTGGCCATGCTTTCAAAACTATTCCCCACTTTCTCTTATTTTTAGGCTAATGGAACAAATGTTTCTTGAGGGTTTACCACGTTCATTGCTTGGGAAGTGCCAAGGTAAAAACAACACCTATACCAACCTGAGGTCCAGTCCGGGAGCATTAAAAGATCAATTCTAGACATAGTCAAATGGCTTTTGGAATTTCATGTGTGAAATTCCATCTAGAGTTTTGGCTCTACTGTTGTGAAATTTTTATTAGTATGTAGGAAAGCCATTTGTAGTTTCAGACTCCTGTGGTCTGAATTATAAAGTAAAGCAGAGGTCCATAGCAAAATGTCATGTGACTTCTGTCACCCATAACTGCAATATGTAGTTAAAAATAAGATTCAAGATATAGATTCTAGTTTGGCTATTATTGCCAGGTATTCAGATTTTTGATTATTAGAAACCCCAGAAAGCTGACTCAAACATGCACATGGGCAAAAACACACACATGAACACATACAAAAGAAGTTTTCAATATGTAGACAACACTAAAATCAATCTTTCAACAATTATGCTTCTACCACTTGTATACTACCATTAGAGACTTGGATGTCCACACCCAGCTTGATTCCTGGTTCTCTCATATTTAACATGAGAATAATTACTATTTTGTACATTAGAGGATCATTTTTGTGTTAAGTACAGCTCAGAAATATGGACCATTTGAAGAAACAGAGCAATGCCAGTAAATTGAACTTGAATCCAAACTCAAAGAGAAGAGAGCAAGATTGAGTTAAGAGCCAATGTAACTAGCTGGTACTTGTAATCTAATTCACCAGTATTAGGCATTACTCCATCATCCCTATCATCTTACCACTAGTGAGGTAGCACTAATCCATCTCACTTTTATGAATGACGTTATTAAGGCACAATGATGCAAAGTTGGCTGGTAGAGTTTTTTGTCATGGAGGAGATCATGTCCACTTTTATAATACTCATAATATCCTGTCCAGCCTTGAAGGAAGATATACACAGGTATTTATAAACAATTTGTTTTCAGTACTGGCATTTTCTTCTTACTGATAGAGGGAGAGGAAGAAGGTAAGCATGAAGAAATGAAGATGGAAAGAGTTTGGGATTGTACGAAATCAAAATGAATGTACAAAGGAAGGGAGAGAAGGGAAAAATAAAGCCTCTCAGGAACTGCTATAGTCAGCAAAACAGGAACCACTAAATGACCATCTTGTCTACCAGAAACATGGAAGTCTTTGGTGGGTAGTTAAAGCTAAAAACAACAATGCCCTCAATATACCATGGTTTATGTGTGGTAGGGTATAAAAGACAGTGTTTTTCAAATGAAGTACTTGAGCTCAAGTCATCACTGTCCAATATGGAATATAGATTGAATAGGAAAAAATTGTAACTCATTTTCAGCTAAAACAGTGATGTTCTCTTTGTGGGGATTCTGAATTAAACTCATTTTGGGTAGATAAGGTGATTTTTCTTTTGGCAAAACAATTTGAAAACAATAAGGCTTAATTATCTCTGAGGTCCTTCCCATGTCTATGAGAAATAACACTTAGAGTAATCATTCTATTCTGAAATATTAGTAGAAGGTCAGTAATTGAATCTTTGAACAGAGCTGTTCTCAGATAATGCTAATTAGTCAAATTTAATGAGTACCCTGTAGTTCAAACTATGATCTGTTTTTGCCTGAATATAGAAGATCCTCTTAACTAAGTGTCCCAGAATCCACTCTGATCACTTTTGAATTTGTACTCCCAGAAGCCATCAGAATTATTACTTAAGAAGCAGATCCAGCTTTGTCCACAGTTCACTTAAAGCCTTTTAACAAATACTAATTTTGATGAAAGGAATAGAATTTTAGGGTGACCTCCAGATCTGATAAAAACTGGCCTGTGCCAAGTTCTCTTATATATAATCATATACCCACACATGTGTATGATATATAAAATATTATATTTTCCTCAGAATGTATCCAGGCTGCATACTGATATCATCTTGTCAAACTTGAATATCATCTACATGCCAATGAGTTCTAGGTTTTCTGAATACATTGAATGTATTTGGACTGCAATTTTTTTCTCATTTTGCTTTGAAAGATTTAAGACCAAATAAATTAAGTCATTTGGTCAAAGTCACTTCAAGAATTTCTGTAGAAGTCAAAGCTAAAATTAGATCTCTTAGATTGATAGTTCACTGTAGTAAAATCAAAGCAGCTAGTGTAAATTATCTTCAACCACTCTGTATACAAATCTTTCAAAAATCTATTAATTTGGAAAAACGCCTGTTGAACGAAATAAGGATAAGAGAAATGGAGAAGGAGGGTGATAAAGGGAACAAAAAATAAAATAAAAAGAGGAGAAGGAGAAAGAAGAAAGGAAAGGAAGCATGAGAAAAAGAATGGAGGAGAAATAATAATAATAATAATAATAATAATTTTAAACATACTCTAAATAACTACAAACAGATATTTTAGAGCTTGTTAAATTTAGCAAAACTGAAGTGATGTTCTTAACAGATAAAAGTATTTGATGATGATGTGACTTATATCCTACCATTACTTTATTGTTAGAGATGATTACATTGTGAAATAAAGCAGAATGATGGGAGATTATTCACTGAGGGTATATAGTATAATTATTTGCATTTCCCAATGACACATGGACTTTGATTTATTTTTACTTCTGAAATCCACATGGCCTTGACCCGGTAGTGCAGGCTATAGCCAAGCACAATGTAATTATACATTGTTGAAATAAAAATCTCTTGGAGACATATGCCTCAAACTCTAGTCCTGGGGCCTTAGCTTCTGAACCCTTGTCAGCTTTTAACATACATTTTATTCCGTTCAGTGTTTAATTGGTGTCTGTGGAAAGATTCTGGCTACCAGAATAATTATTATCTTAATTCCAATGACCCTTAATATTCACTCTGGTTCCCACTTGTCTCTCTGAACTTTGCACTTCCTTGTTCTGGACAAAATCTCCACAGACTTCTGAAGTGGGACACAGAGCTTTGGCGATTTATATTTTATTGAACTCAAGCTAGTTTCTAATTTATTAGAATGAGAGTCTAGGCCATGCCCTTTATTAGGTATGTGACCTTCAGAAAACTCTAAATCTGCCTATGTCTTCTGCTTTCTCATCGGCAGTCAGGATAAGAACAGGTACCACACAGAGTCAGTGGCCCAGTCAAATTATATGACAACTCTATGTGACATGTAAAGAAATGCAAAGATGGCATATAAACATAATCAAACGTAGTGATCCTTAGAGCAATGGTTCCCAAACTTCCTAATGCTGCTCTTTAATACAGTTGTCACGTTGTTGTGATCCCCCAATCATAAAATTATTTTTTGGTACTTCATAATTGCAATTTTGCTACTGTTATGAATTGTAATGTTAATATCTGATATGCAGGATATCTGGTATGCGACACCCAAAAAGGTCAGGGCCCACGAGAAACATTGCCCTAGAGCAAGAATGGAGACACAATTTCTCCTTTTAAGATGTGGGGCTTTCCGTTGTATAAGTTAAAATATGAACCTTGCAAAAGAAGGAGTAAATGTCTCCACCCTCAGTGGGAAAGGCTCTATGAGCAAAATGATAGAAATTAGGGTACTCAGCCCTACAGATTCAGACACTTCAAGGTATGATGACATTTACTTTTAAGGAAAACTTGACTCAGTCTTTAGGTATCCAAACTTCTATATGTGGTGATGAATGTAAACCTATGCTCTTACTGTCAAAAGTTAGCAATAGAACATTTGATTTGGCATGTGCAACACATGACAAGAAAATGAAAGCAAGTCCTCTAACCAGATCATGATGGAGTGCAAAGGATGTTAATTGGAAAAGAAACAGAACATATAAGTAAAATATAGTGAAAGAAGACATGTGTACATACTGTCTATACACATGTACGACAATGCAAATATGATACATATAATGAACAATTTTATTCTAACTTATAGTGTATAGTCCTTGCCAGCCTTTTGGAAATTGAGCCAAACCCATTTTAAAGGGGTTTGTATGTTCAGTTTGGCATCCTGCAAACATCTTTACTTAAACCATATTAATAATTATGCAATATTTTCATATTAGTTTATTCAGCTTAGACTCATAAAAACATTCTAAATGAAAGCTTTTAGAATTTTTATGAACTCTCCCAATCTTCTCAGTTTTTCTTTATTTAAATTAATTGCCTTTATTTTTATTAACTAGTCTATATT